>WYDI02145227.1:0-134636 GCA_009867235.2 Psittacus erithacus
TGTCCCTGCCCATGGCATGGGGGTTGGAACTAGATGATCTTAAGGTCCTTTCCAACCCTAACTATTCTATGATTCTAATTATGTATCCTAGTCCTAAGCATATTTCATGCCATATCTATCCATATTCTGTATGTACATACATACATATATATGTATGTGTATGTGTGTATATCAGCTAGGAAATTTGAGTAAACTATTTGCAACAACGTCCTTAGCTTGCAGTGATATCATGTAGCTGACATTCACTGCACCCTCTTTGGCGCAGTTACAAGAGGGCAAGAAATAAGCAGACACCTCTGCGGCGCTGTTTGAGCTTTGAAAAGTGATCTGCTGGCTTTGCCAGTGGCTGTATTTTACAAGCTCACTTTGGGGAATACCAGATGCCCCTGCTTGTACTAGCGGTGGTGCAGGAGCAGGCACTCAGAGCCTAGTTTAGGGGTCTGACCTAGAGTAAAGGAGTGAAATTTCATGTTTTCTTTCTGCTTTGCATGGTGTGGAGCCGCCTGTAGCCGTCTTTCTCCTCCATGGAAGTTACTACTTTGAAGACATTAGGGTTTTGGATTGTACATCAATACTGCACTCCAACTTCTGTTTGCAGTATTTCCGAACAGCGTAAGGGGTTAAGTGCAAACCTGTGTCTTGCTGTAACATGCAAGGAGAGGATTAAAAGGGATTCCTATCTGTACCAATGCTTGCAGAAAGGAGGCACCAGGGTTCCCCTCCCATGAAGCCATTCCCTCTCAGCAAGGTTAACCTGCTTGGTAGCAGAGGGTAAATGCTCTCTGAAATGCTTCCTGAAAGCCCAATGCTCAACAAGTTTAAGAAAGACTGAAATCAGTGTGCTTTGGGCATCTCAATCCTGTCCCTTAGTACTTCTGCACTGCTGTGTAACCTCACCTCCTGAACCCTGGCTCACCAGTCTGCAGAGTGACAGCAGATGTTCAGTGAGCAGCTTCATAGCATTCTGTATTCTCTCAGCTGCTGGCCTCATATTTTATTTCCTGCAAAATATTGAAATGCTGAAGATGATAGTTATTAACATCCTTTTGACTCCTTTGTGCTGTTTGTTGCAGATGTATCGCTGTGCTCCAGAAGCAGTGATTAATATATTTTCTTCTTACCATTGCAAAATATCTGTCTGATCTATTTACTTGAGTGGCTCTGCAAATTGGGAAGTCAAGGTTGGAGAACTCTCCCTGCTGGCTGAAGGTTTGGGGTTAGACTTGCCTACATAGTGAGAGTATGTTGTACTCTGTTTATTCAAAGCATGGGCTCCCCTGACTTCAGTTGTGGTTTTATGTGCATTAAACTTCTGCAGCGGAGATCCTGGGTTCTCATTTCAGCTTTCTGACAATATTTATCTTTCTGGAAGTTCAACTCACACTTCAACTTCTCAGATTCCCTTCTGTTCAATGGAGGAGCCCAAACCAGAAAAGGATGCTGTTGGAGACTGGGAAGGCATGAATGCTGACAGCGTCTTCTGCCTCAGGACAGCTCAGGTCTTCACAGAAAGACAGAAAGATCTTGAAGTGTATGCATTGAGCGTATGGGAGTGATGCAAACAGACTGGAAGGGAAGAAGAAGAGGCACCTGGCATCATGAGAAATAGCCAGCATCCAGTGTCTGGTTTGAGAAAATTGGACAGAATAATTATTTTCCCTTCCTGAGGGCTGAAACAGAGAAACTGGTAGCTTTCCACTGAAGTATTGCTGAGTACTCAGTGTCTCCCAGCGCTTGCCTGTTGTCACCTCCCTGGGTGCTGCTGTATCTGCCTTCTGTGCTCTGTGTGCTTCCTAGCCCCACAGTATTATGCTGATTATGCTTTTTCTTTGTGCAGCCAAGTTCATTTTCCTGCAGTGGTGTCCCCTGTGAGGTTCCCTGCCTCAGGAATTCAGCCATCAGTCTTCAGGAAATGCTGCCTGCGGGATTCAAAAATTGAATCATAGAATCACAGAATGGTTTGGATTGGAAGGGATATTAAAGTTCATCTGTTTCCAACCTACTTGCCATGGGCAGGGTCACCTTCTACTAGACCAGGTTGCTTAAAGTCCCCTCCAACCTGGTCCGATTTCCCTGCAGAGTAGTACAATGCCACCCCCTCCCTGTTCCAGTAAATTCTTCCTCCCTAGGAAATGAAATAGCTAAAAGGAATAAAAAGTTTCTGTGGACTTTGGAAGCAAGCCTCTGGTTCAAGGTCCTTTTGTTTTTTCTTTTTTCTGCTTTACTGGTGTTTATGGAGATTTTTGTCATTGTGGAGGAGGTGGAAAGGAGAGGAACACTCCTAAAGCGCTCAGTCTTTCCTCTTAAATACGTGTTCCTTTTATTGCCTCATTTCCAGGCTTAGGCATAATGTAGCTATCAAAGCCACCCCCTTGGCCTTGTCATGCAGTGTAGCATATTTTTGCCCTTAAGCAAGGGAAACAGATGATAAGCTAGTTGTCCTTGTACTGAAAGTGCCGCCATGGGTACATGTCTGATACATAAGCCTCACTTTCCGTTAATCTGTGCCTTGTGCCAACTGCTTCTTTTCAAGGTGGCGCAACGTCCCAGGAACTTGTGGTATGGGGAAATGGTCAATGTGTTCTTAGTTCTGCCTCTGTTGTTTGGCCATGAGAAGTGAGAAGCTAAAGTTAAGCCAGGAGCAGCTTGCATACAAGAGCAAGTGTGCAGGTGCCTCAGCCTGAGAAATACTAACCAAGAGCAATGTTTATAGAAGTGAAGCGTCCTCTCTTCTCCAGTCTAGGAGGCTAAAAGGTCTCGGTATCTGTGGATGGCTCATGACTCCCTGCTGGAAGGTGACCTGCTGTGGCCCTTGAACCAACTACCAAGTGTCCCTTCTCTGCCAGCCTCCCTTCTGATAGGAAGGAGGCTCTCAGTGCAGAAGAACATTATTATCCTCTCTTGAGGAGTGGTTTATTGCTTAGTTTGCAGGAAGACATCATGTTTAAAAGCTTTATTAGAAGAAGACTTTGGCTCATTTGGAGATCTGTAGTGTTGATTTGTTTGTTGCTTATGTTTGTACCTTACCTTACGGGCATCCTGTCATTATGTCCTTGTGAAGCAAAGTGTTATTCTCCATTTCTCGTAGGAGTAAAAGATGGCATTTTTCTTTCCATTGCTTGTGTATACACGTAGTCTGGGTTTTCTTTAGTTTTTATAACAGGAAAAATACTGACCGATAGCTATAGACTCTCATCTTAGATTTTGCTTTCATGGCAATGAGTGAGAACCTCTGCTCATGACTTCAGAGGGTTCTGAGAAACCCTAGGAGATGAGAATGCACAATATATGGTGCAGGTCAGGAGAGGAAATGGGAGAAAAAGGAGTGTTGCTGTGTGATAACTGCAGATCAGTTCTGAGAATTTTGTTTTCCCTTTTGAACTTTCAGCGAAGTAGACTGTCTTCATCTTCTATTCCCAAGGAAGAAGGGGAAACCACTGCATTAGCCAAAAGGAATGTAGCTGCAGGAGAAGCACTGAACACACCCAGCAACATTACCCCTCATGCTCACAATTGCTTGTTTGACATTTGGAGTTCCTAGAAAGATGTTTGTGCCTGTACTCCTCTCTGAGGGTTGATGTTTGCAGAAAATTATGGTGAGCACAGGGCATTGCTCAGGTTTCCTGCTTGCTGTTAAAAATGCCAAACCGCTTGATTGCCCTCGGACACTTGAAGGCCTTGCAGCACATTCAGACTTTCCCCACTGTCGAAATCTACTTCTTAACAAATATTCCAAAGACAACCTCAGAGCTGTTTGATTCTGATTGCAGTACAAGGCTATCAAACGGTTTCTGTCATGGTTTGATTATTTTTCCTTTTGCTTTTTTTCTAGAAACACGGGCCTGTGCCTCACCTGCCATCCCCTCCACTCCCTAATTCAAGTCCTGCAGGAAACACCAGCAGGACTGCTGCTTTCAGAAAGGCAGGTGTGTCCTTTGGCATGACAAAGTTCATGCAAACACATGTGAATTTTGTAGGGTCAATAGCAGTGGATTTTGTGATCCAATTTCCCATCTTAAGCAACTGGATTGCGTACCCAGTTGGACACGATTTACGTGCTACATAGATAAGAAAGGGAAATAATTGCCCAAACATCAGAAGCTGTTTCCTGTGTTACAGTGATACTAGATCCTCTTTCCTTATAATGTAGCCACTGAGTTTCATTCATCCCTAATGATGAGAGATATACCAGCTGCTTTCTGTGATATATCCCTTGCTGTTTTCCTGTCAATGTAGTCAGCAACGTGCAAGACAATTAAGATTATTTACTCTGCAAAGTGCTATAAGGAAAAGAGAGCTGACTTGTAAGCGTCTTTGAGGATAAGCATAGTGAGTCCTCTGTTATTTTGGGGAAAAAGGAGGAGCTGCAAAAATGGTCCAGGAGATCTTATTTGTAAAGCCTTTTAATTTATTTGCCCTTCCCTTCCTTCTCTCCTTCCCTTCCTTCCCTTTTCTTCTCTTTTTCCTAGTTAGCTGGGTTTTTTTCCCAGTTACCTGGGTTGAATAGCATTTTATGAGCCGTGTTATTTAAATCTCGGCTGTGAATTGACTCTGAGATGGAAACTTCTGTGAAAAACAGAGATGACCCAAAATGGGATCTTACTGCATAGTGTCCAGAGCTGTCATGCTGTCATTGTTCTGAAAAGCTTGTTGTTTGTCACTGCTCAGGTGATGGGTGGCTCTCAGCAAACCTTGCATGCAGCACTCAAGTCAGGCTGAAGCATGTGAATACTTGGAAAGTAGGGGACTGCAGATGTGCTGAGCAGAACCACAAATCACACATTAGCTTTGCACAGTTCTCTGAAAATGATAAAAGCTGTCCAAATGTTTACTTGACTTTTAGCAGGAATTAAATCCAATAGAAATTTGGTTTGGGCTTTGTTTTTGAATTGTCACAACTGGACAGTTTTTGCAGTGTTTTTCTGTATTTAAATATTCATGAAAAATATGGGGACAGATTCCATTAATAAAGAAATCTTGCGGTATTCAACTGACTGTCTTAATATCTAATTCTGTGGTATGACTACAGCACCAGATTGTGCAGATTCCTTTCCTTTTGTAGCTACAGTAAAATATGTGTATGATGAGACCAAGAAGGGTAATCAGAGTTAGATGTAGTTCTTGCCTGAACCTTAAAAGTTTTGTTTGCAACAGGAGTTACCTCTAGTTTTCCACTTTCTGGAGCAGGGCACAGACTGACCAACAAGACTGCACTCAGTATGGTAGCAGCAGCGAGCTGAAATACTATGGATGGTATTACACAGAAACCCAGAGCAGGTGAGCCATCCCTTCCAGCCCAGAAATGGGAGAATCTGAGCCAGGATTCAGGGGAATGCTACCCAAAGTTAGGCTTTAAAATACAGCCTCCTGAATCTCAGACACTGTAAGCCTCCAAAGGCCCCCTGCAGATGTTGAAAGCTGGTTTGGGAGCCTTGGCATACCAGAGGATGAGGCTGCTTTATCCAGGTATCTGAAGGCAGTTGGCTTTAGTTTTGGTTTGGGAACCTCAGCCTTGTTTCTGGGGCTTTTCTGGGCTGTAGGAACCCAGATGTGTGCTCGCAGCAGTGAGGATGCTCCCTGCCTGAACAAGGTCTCATATGCAATCACCTATATGGTCCTAGCAAATGATAAAAATATATAAGGAGGTGGGTTTTTTTGTTTTTTTTTTTTTTTTTTGTGAGGGTGGGGTGGTTCTCTACTCCCAGGAAGCCTTGCTGGGTGAGACAGCCCCTCTCAGTTTAATTGTGCTCTTCATCTTCCTACTTTGCTGCACTGTGTATCAGCCTTTAACATTTTTCACCTTGTTGAATTCACTGTGTATATTAGTACAGTGAAGGAGTCATCTGGCATATTTAAGTGCAAACCTCAGAGGGAGATATCTCTAAAATTTTCTTTTCCACTGGAAGCTGATAAGCTCATTACATATGCAAAAAAGGATGCATATATCAGGCAAAGACAATATGTGACTTGGTAGTGAAGACCAGTCTGAAATACAAAATATATGCAATGATGAATTTAAACACCTTACTAAATCACAGCTGTGCCATTTTATTAGACGTTGCTTCATAAACTATGAAAGCTTTAGCTATCATATAAATCTGTCTCTTAATAGGCAGCAGTTACAGTTCTTTATAATTTATTTCTCCAACACTGCTCACCAGAAATGCACCTCCTGGCAACTCCGTTTGTACACATTTTGTTTATCACTGCAAGCCCAAACTTCTTGCCATGCTGTCTCTGCTTGTGCTATGCAAATAATAGAGATCTAATCTAGAGGCTGTGAAGATAGGAGTTAGAAAGAAGTCCTTGTGTTGCTGGCCCTGAGCAAAGGACTTCTTCAAGCAGTTTCTCACATTTATCACCTGGGTCTACCCACTGCTTAGGATTTGCTTATTACGAAGGGCTGCAGGACCTCTTACAGTGTTTCAAAATGAACATGAGAAATATGCATCAGCCATCACATCTTGCTGTTATCCTAGTTCAGGCCAGTTGCTACAATTTTTATTGCCTAATGTGATGCTTACTTGAGTCACTTGTTCCAGATGTGGGAATAGGTGTGAAAACCTTTGATAAGTTCTAGGAGATCCCAGCTGGGAAATATCTAATAAATTACAATTTGAGGATGTTGAACGTGGCTTGTGATGCTGGTCAGGTATGCATACAGATTGCCTTTCAGGGTGGTTCTTGCTTCAGCTGTCACAGGCTCCCCCAGGTGTCTGGCATGGGGCAGCGTTTGGCATCTGGGAATTGTGACGAGTTCGACCATTCTTATTTTTTTAGGTCATTAGTGTCTCTCCAGCTATTCCAGTTAGTCAAGACAAGGGTATTTCCCAGTCCTAAGTCGATAAACATTGCTACATTTTTCTGTTTGGGGTTTTTACTGGTTAATCTTATACTGGATGAAAACACACTGCCTCTCAATATTCTGATAAATGGCTAGAATTAGTTTTGGTTTTATTTCTGCTTTTTGTTTTTGTTTTCATACTGTTTAAACAATTATAGCCTTCAACCAATATTCTTACCGCGTTAGAATGTTTTGATCACTATTTCTCTGTTTATACTTCTCCATATCATTGAAGAAGCACCAAGAGGAATAGGAATAGACAGAGATTTCTCTGTAATGTTCAGCAGCTGATGCTTTTTGGCCAAATGACCTCTGTAACAATTAATGCAAAAAGAAGGGGAATTTAAAACAATTTTTTGTTCTAATTACTAGAGGTCTGTCTTCTTTGTATCAGATCAAACCATTAGTAAAATCTCCTTTTCTGTGTTAAGGAAAGCCTGAGCAGTGCTCATGATTTTAAGGGTTGATGATTCCTCTCTTGCATCGAAAACCAAGCCAACTGTGAATAAAACTGTGGTATTCATTGAGACTTCCTTATGCTAAACGTCTTTAAAGAAACATCTGAGAAAAGTGCACTTTTTCTTAATGATTTTGTTTGGTTTTAATTCAGAAGTGACTAATAATTTTTTTGACTTACGGAAAACAAATCAGCCAAAACCAATATGCCTAGAAGATAGTCAAATTCTATTACAGCTCCAAATGAGTACAGTTTTCTAGATTGAAAGTATCTATAATGTGGGCTTAGAGGGGGTATAGAATTGTCACCCTGAGGGTTGATGCATTTGTCATCAAAGGACCACTACACAAGAGCTCTGCCAGTTCCCGCAATAAGTTTTTCTCACAGCCATCCCATTCAGTGTATCTCTGTAACTTAAATATGTACTCCTTTAAATAAAAAAAAAAGCTTACCTGGAATGCTTTCCTGCATTTTTAATTTGTCTTTGCTTGTGACAGGCTACTGATGACATTGCAAAATGGAACGAGTATTTGATTGCAGAGTTTATCGCAAATGCAGGTCTAATTGTTTAAGCCAGTCATGTTTACATATCCGAGGCCATCAAACTTCTTTTGGAAAAAATACAGCAAGACCCCAGCCTGGCAGGGCTCTTCACCGCATCCTTAATTTTCCTCCACATTTGTTTTTTGAATGCCGCTGAGACTCTTAGATTATTAGAAACTGAGAAAGTGCCTGCTTATTTTCCTTCTGCAGCAGTAATGCTAAGGTTTTAGCCCTGTATTAAGTGTGGTTGTGGCAGCATGCACCAGTGAATCCTGATATTTTAAAGCATGTGTGCAGTTAGCATATGCTTAAACTGGGCAGTTGGATGCTTTGCAATATTCAGGAAATGTACCTGTCAGCTGAATGCAAAAGGAGTGCTACCAGGAGCATCCATCTTGCCTAAGATTCACGAAGAAGGTGAGAAAACAGTGTTTTTTGCTATTTGGTCAGGTGTGTCAAATGCAAGCATCAGCTTTGCAACAGAAGTACTCTTCTGTCATGGATATTTAAGCAAGTTATTAA
The DNA here is from genome assembly GCA_009867235.2 of Psittacus erithacus. Lineage (NCBI taxonomy): Eukaryota > Metazoa > Chordata > Aves > Psittaciformes > Psittacidae > Psittacus > Psittacus erithacus. Next base: position 8,367 of record WYDI02145227.1, read on the forward strand.
AACACTTATTCTTGTCCTTTCTGTGAAAAATTGTGGTGAGTAATTGAGAGATGATTTGCTTATGCTGGCTAACTGCAAACAAAATTTTGTCTTTTAAAAAAATTAGGGTGAAACTAAGCAAGAAATTTTAAAAAGTAAAGAAAAAATAAAAAGCTGTTGAAAAGTAGTGACCTTCTCAAACACACAGAGTGTGTTAGTGAAAGCTGGTTATGTGCTACCTGTGGGAAGCTAACATCAACAACAGTTAAAACACATATATCTGTCCTGAAAGGAAAAACCAAAATTGATTTGACTCTTGGTTACCCTTTTTATACCACAACGCACAAGTTGAGGCATTTGTTATTATTTCCAAAATTTTTACTGAAAAGGGAGGATTATACAAATTGTCCGGTTTTGAGCAGGTAGTGGCATAGCACCTGTTTTAATTGTGTGCCTATGAGGAGACCTCTTTTTTTGGTAGGGTGATGCTTCACCTACATGAGATGGGGTGATGCATGTGAAGGCCAAGCTTGAGTGTCTAAACTTTCATTAAAACTCTTGCAGAGTGATGGAGGAGGAAAGCTCCTGAAGATTTTAATCAGATTGCAGGTATGTGACAGATGTTTTTCAGAACACCATTAAAGGTGCAAGTGCTGAACATCAGAAAAGTTTGCTGCATACCTAAAGCAGTTCTTGCTCGCTTTTGGCTTGGGACATGTCGAACGCTCAGTGCTGGAGCTGCTAGGAGCCAGGGTCCTTCTGTTTGTAATCTGTTCCGCTTTCTGGTGCAAAGAAGAAAATATTTTTAATGTGAAATCCGTGTTAAAACACACACAAAAAAGCCCCTACAGCTGTTTGAAAGCTGTTTGGAAGTATGGCATATTAGAAATGGCCCCAGCTGAAATGGATTAGCAGACAGAGTTCAAGTGAGGAGGTCAAATGTGTAAACTGAATGTAGTTTATCTTGTGGCACTGCAGTTTATCACTTGGTTGCAGAAATGAAGAAATACCACACACATGCACATATTCTCACCTAATAATTTAAGAATAACTGGAAAAAGTCTTAAAAAACGTTCAAAGTCTTCTGATGACATCATGCTATCTGGAGTAATAAACCCAAGATGATTGAAGTCAGTTCCAAAATAGCTGTAGCCAGAGATGTCTTTATATGCCTGTCCTTCTATGTATTTCACTTCTCAGGAAAAATATATTGAACACTAGCATTGCATACTAACTGTGTGGGGAGACACTGGTAAGATTTTTCCTCTCGTGGATTTTTTCATGCTACATTTCATTTCTTTCTTTCTTTTTTTTTTTTTATTTATTTTTTTTTTCCCCCAGAATTATTTACAGGAATTCTTTAGTGTCTGGATTAGCTGCATTTACAGATCTTTAAAACTTGTGGGATGCTTTGCCCCTTCAAAAAACAAGAGAAAATTCGAGCAGGGCATGACTGTGCATTTTCCTTGGAGCCTCTTCTTTTGGGAAAGTTTTATGACATGTGTTAGAGGGAGCAGGAGGCTTTTTAACCCCTTTTTTTGCATTTTCATCTTTCTCTAGAGGGATTCTCCCTGAAATTGAATAGCAGATCATTGGATAGTTGAATTTGTGAGTGTATCTGTATAAAGACCCCCTGCTTCCCTGGTGACTTCATATCCTGTCAGCACAGGATTTCCAAAGCCCTTGCTTTGCCAGTGCCACCAATGTTGGTGATCCTTTAGTGCATCAGGACTATGTGTGGTATTTTCCTTGACAGGTTGCAAAGTTCACAAAATGAGCTTGTAGAAGCTCATTTAAAAGTCATGGAAGATGCTTACGAAAATCTGGTCATCCTGGGACTTGTAGATCAGATTGCGTTGCCTTGAAACAGTGCAGCCTGTTAATAACTTTTAGACCTGCATTGTATATGAATATATTCAAAGGTTGTGCATGTGTGTTAATCATGCTCTAAAATAGGAAGGTATTTCTCTGCAGTTCTAAAGATGTTTACTAATATCACCAAAATAGAAAAAAATATGGGCTTCCTTATGAAGGAGGAACTGTGACTGGTGAGCCACTTGGAATTAAAAGGTCAAGATAATTATACATTTCAGTCACATTGAATGCTAAGTTTAATGATAAGGACATTTTTTGAAAGACACTTTAGGTAGTATAAACTCCAGTGAAGAATGTTAGTGTCACATTAATAATAATTATTTGAAAGTGTGACAAACTCATCTTGAGCAGCCTCTATTAGAGACAATCTCAGAATAAAATTTAAATTAGGAGGTAATTTCTAGATGCAATTAAAAACTTGTCAGAGTGGAGAAGCAGCCACTTTCTGTCTTACTTTGATTGCAAGCACTGTAATGAAGTGTCTCAGCCTGGCATTTTCCTGCCTGCAGCTTAAGCATGGGCAGTCCTAGTGCTGTTTCTGATGCAGTTGCATTTCTAATGCATTATGCTCTGACATTTTTTTTGGAAGAAAAACAACACAGACTTGTTTTCTATGATAATTTTCTTTTATGGACTTTTTTTAAGCAAGTCCCTGAAGTATCGGTGGCCCTTATTTCAATCATAATAGTTTCAAGGTGTGATCCCTGCAGAAAACTATTGACTTGGCATGTTTGCAACTTTTCCTTATCCTCACATGCCAGTTGCTTAGGGGATAGTAACTGGAGCATGTAACCTTCCTTTCAGCGTGCCCTCTCAAGCTGTATAATTTTGAACTCCTCCTTTGCTTTTACCTGTTTATCTTTTATATTATTAAGGAACTTGATACATGCAAGAAGTGCCTCAACAACAGCCTTGGGGCTTCCTTGGTTTTAGACCAAAACCATTGTACTTTGCTGTTTACAAATCCCTAGTCACCACTTCCAGTGACCCCAATCTACTTCTGGCTCACACTACCCCTGTAATTAGAACATAGATGGACTTTTTAACTGTGACCATCTAGCACCTAAGATGAATTTCTGTGTCCTCCAGTCTGTTTCTCCTCCCTGCATTTCTAAGAGCCATTTACTTCATTTCACATTAACAAAATTTGGGGGATGGCATTAAGGGAAGACCATCTGTGAGGCTAAGGTAATTATTATATGCTAGTTTCCATGTTTTTAATTTGACATTTCCCACAAGCAGGCCATTTAATAGCAGATTTGTGAGTATTTTGTCTTGTTTTCTCTTGAGGTTGGCCTTTTCAAAGGAACTGGTGAGGGCTAAGCAGAGAAAGCTCATTTTAACACAGCATTATAGGACTTGATGCCCCTCAAACCCTTGGCACCAGTGACTATGTTGAGATCATGTCTTAGTTCACATATAGTCTGTTACTCACAGTGACCATCCCTAGCTGGTCTCCATGAAGTTCAGTGAGATCCCCTTAAGACCATTCCTTTGCCAGTATGTTTACATGGTTCAGGATGCCCTTGGGCTGCAAGCTGTGGTGGACTTTCATAAGTGCCTCCCCAGCTATGGCTGACACTAGTTGCAGAACTGGGGTAGGCATCTTGCAACTTCTGTTTTTACTTGCAAGGGTCAGGATAGGGCTGTCTGGTGTCCTGCAGTTCAGCTTGAGTGTTGGGCATATCGTCACCAAACACATCATGAAGCCTATGATTTAGGTTTTAAAATTAAAACTAACTATGGGTTGAATGTATGCACAGGAGAAAGGTTGTGTTAACCCTTTTATAAGGATATTTTGAAAAACACTCATAATATTGACTTAGCATGGAAAAACTAGAGCCAATATGTCCTAGGTTTGGATGCTGGTGTCTGGTGGGATTTTTGCTTTGTGCATGCTGTTTTGGTAAAGATTGGAAGAGCTCTAGGGTTGTGTAGTGCTATGCATTTTATGGCACATTTAAATGTCTATAACATAAATAGCTTTGCCATCAGAAGGTATAAATGTCAGCCTATTGACACATTATAAAGACACAAATGGAATGTAGCCTGGCAGACTGGTGCTGGTTTTGAGATTTAATAGTACATCTGTATCATTTACCCCAGTGGGAAATAACACAGGATGTTGCCTTGTAATTTTTTACTACTGTATAATAAAATGTAACCACAATAAATGGTGTCTAAGCAAGTAATGCAGCCGATTCTGGATTTTGTCCAGTGTGTCTTTACTACTTATCTTAGGTTAGCTTTGCCCCCACCCCCACCTATAGGCAACATACTATTTTGACTGGATAAAAATTGAGTGCGGATCTTTTTATTGTGTTGCATACGTATACATAAAGAGACCTTCCTGTGCCAAATGCATCCCACCTCTTAATTAGCTGATGTTAGCAGTTTACTGGTTCATTCATCTTTAAATCACTCACATCCTAATTTGAACTGTCCTTGAAAGGGTCTTTTCTGCGTTTCTGCACTTCAAGAATGTTTTTGCAGGTTGATTGCTTTCCCAAATGTCCTTACTGTGGTACAGTGTTATGTGCAAGTAGCCTTTTGATAAGAAACTCAATGATATTTCATCAAAGTGTTATCAGATTCATGTGAACTGAGAACAGGGATTTGATGGTTTTATGTTGGTTGAATTTAACTCTTTGCATATTCCCTGGCCTAAGGGGCATCTTATACCGTTCAGCATGCTCAGGAGGTGCTGTGTGCTGCCCAGTGCTGGTCCTCCCTAGCTGCAGTGTCTGGGCTGTCGCATTGCTGCAGGCTGTGATTTTTTTATTAAAGACATGAGAAGTCTGAGAAAGGACTCAGCATCCATTTAAGCACTTCTGCAGGGGCCCTGTAATGCAGGAGGCTTCTCTGGGTGCTTTCTAACGTCTGTCCTGCAATGTTCCAAGTGAAGAAAAATAGGAAAACATTATTCTGTGTGTATGACAGTACTGCACATTTGTAAAAAGACAATTAACATAGAAATGAGGGAGGCTTTTGATTCATCAAGTAGATTCAACAGACTGTGTCATTTCCTTAATTTTAATTTTAATTAGGATTAATCAGTTTTATCTCCTAAGGTCTTTGCGAGAATTTACATGAAACAGAAGACTTTGGTCAGCGGTGTGCCAGTGTAATAGCCCCTACTTGAAGAAATCCTGCTGTGGCACATGCAACCAGCATTACATTTGGCAGGACTCCAGGCTCCCTTCTCCTTTCATGTTAAATGCCTTGCTGTTGCGGGGAACCCTCTGAATCTTCCAATACCAGGGCCTGGGCTTTACGTAGCTGCGTGGTTGCTTGCTTCTAAAACCACTTGGGACCAATATACTGCTTGGAAAAAAATCCCTGGGTTGCGAGCTTGAAATAATGGCTGCTTTCTGCTCCAAAGAGAGGAACAAAATGTCTTGCTTAACCTAAGCAAGCTGGGAACTAGAGCCAGTTGAAGCTGACCTTTTTCTCCTTAAACTCAATATTTTTCCCAGTGTATAGGTTTGGTTGGAGTTTCAGAGGTTCTGTTTGATATGTTAGAAGTGGAAAATGAGGGAAGGGAAGGGAGCCAGGTAGGTATGTAGGAAGGAGAGCAGCATCCCAGTGGCCTCGTAGGGGAAGTGGCAAGGTTTAAGTGTGTGTTCTGCGTCATGCAGAGCAGAAGCATGACTGCAACACGCCTTAGGTGAGTGTTGCTGGCTTAGCACTGGGCTATGTCCTCTTTTTCTTCCTTTTTTTTTTCCTCCCTGTTTTTTGCATCTTTTTGAAAGTCTCTTTTTCATCATACTGAGAAAAAAAAATTGAAAACTGTTACAAAACTGAATTAGTCTTTCTGGTTTAGTTGCTAGATGTATTTATGAGTGGAAAAATTTCATCTTGGAAATTAGAGCAATTTGTAAACATGATGATCATTTTATTATGATTGTTTTTCTGTACCTAGAATAGATGTCTTTCTTTCTATGAAAACTTCCATATAATGTATAGGTGGAAATTTAGCTTGCTGTTTGTTTCCTTAGTGGAAAGAGTATGTTTGTTCCAGAAAAATGAAATGTAAATGTTTTTTTATTAATTGTAGGATAAAAAAATTTCATCCATGTGGGCCCTACAACACTAAGTATCAAGGGCAGGTTTTAAGCTTTTTGTACACTCAACAGATCCGAAAGCCATTAGACATATGAACAAAAAGAAAATGGAAACAGAAGGCAAAAAATGCTGAAGGGAATATCCTGCTGAAAGCCCACAAAGCATTTTCAAGCATACAGAAATGACCTGCTCCGTTCCTGTTACACAGAAGTGTTAAAATGGGAGCAGGCGACCCCTCTCCCCCAGATCATTCATCTGTTATGTCTGCAATGTATTTAGATTGAATCCTTTCCCAGATGCTGCAGATCTGTCGGTTCCAGGGGAAATTAATGGGACTTTACCATTTGCTTTGCAGAAAAGAGGACTGGACTTTCTCCTGCTGTCTTTGGCAGGAAGGAGTGAGGAGCTTTGCTGTCTGCTCTCTTTAAATAATGTGTTTTTTTACGTTTTTTTTGTTTTTTTTTTTTTTTTTTTGCCAGATAGCCTAATTTGTGTTACTGCAATATACCATGTTGGAAAATTACAGAGGTTAATGTACAGCTCTGTGATACACAACCATAATGGTAGACTCTAATGTTTTTTAAATGGTAAACCAAAGACATTTGTAATACGAGTTGCAGTGAATTGCCTGAAGTTCTTGCCAGAGATTAGTTTAGCATTGCTTTTAATATTTTATGCACTGAAGTTGTTTGCAAAGACTAAAAGCTTCATTCACCTTGCACACTCGTGCTTTGTTCTTTTCCTGTACAAAGCACAACAGAAGCACTCTCTTGCTGATGAACTATATGGCAGGAATTTATTAAATTCTGATTGTACTGCCTTGGAAAGATTTTACTAGTAATCAGTGAAAACTATGTCAGATTTATGGTGTCATAACTAGGCCAGGTACTTTGAAATCTAACCTTTTGTAATATCACTAGTTGCATATAAATATTTTTAAATATCTAACCCACATATGAATGTCACAGGAGGTTTTGACTTTAAATGTTACTGTAGAGATTTGACCATATATAATCCCATTAAAATGGAAGAGTATGAGATAAAACGATCCATTTGCAATTATAATTATGCATATTGAGATTGACCATTCCTTAAAAAAATTGGAAGTGCAGTTTGGAGAAGGGCGCTTGAGCAATCACTCTTTGTTGAAAGCATTGATGGAAGAATAAAAAAATTGATTTGTCCGTAATGTGCAAGGAAAAGTACAGGAAGCATTTCCTTGAAAGGTGAAGGGAAAGTAACATTTTTGCTGTCATGGTTAGCTTTGCTTGGAGAGCCACCACTGAAACACATGATCAACCACAGAACAGCAAGTAACACTATGAACTACTTAATCTGCTTTTGACACTTGATAAATAAAGTTTATTAGTTGATCAGCTTAATAATGGGGAACCAGCCTGGCCTCATGAGTTCTCCACAGAGGAGGTGGGTTTTGTTCTAACTCCATCAGTGGCCTGCTGTTTGACCTTGAATAACTATTTTTTTGTCTCTATGCCTTTCCTTCTGCTATTCCTTGATTGCCTTGTCTTGGAGTTCTTCAGCAGAGAGATTTCTTTGCATTGTGTTCCATGAACAATGAAGTCTGAGCCTAGCCGAAGCCTCTAGGGGCATCTCTGCATTATAATTGTTAGCTTTAATCACTTTCATCAAAGGAGCCTGGTAATGGAGGATGGCAATGTGCAGGATTTGGAGAGACCTGTAGGGTCTGTTAATTAAGTCACCGTAAGTGAAAGTTTCTGATTTGGTTTCATAGGGCTGATGCAGAAATGCTAACACCCAGGAGTGATGCTGTACTGCCCCGTATGGGTTTTCATCTCCAAAAGCACAATACCGGGCGCTCAGTCCTCTGTTTGAACATAACCAGAAACTATATGCTTGATGCAAACAAGGCTTTTTCACAAGCCTCCTGCTTAAACCTTTGTGGGCCTTTTGGGTCCCTCTGCCATGATTATTAATGGCTGAAGTTGGACTGCTTGGCTTTTTGAGGTGGAGACAGTTGCTTAAGGGTGAGCTGTTCCATCTTATTGGATCCTCCTGTCAGCCTTTGCTGTTGCTGAACAGAAAGTGTTTATTGTTGCTCTCCCTAATAACAGCTTCCTTTTTGGGATGGAGGTGCAACATGGCACTGATTTGCAGATTAATTGCGCTTTTTCTCGCATCTGCTGATGCAGAGCGGTATGCCCTTGTCCTATTTGGGTGGATGCGTTACTCACCATAGAAGACAGTTCGGAAATATTTAGCCATATGAATGCCAGCAGTCACATTAGTAAAGGCGAGCTGTGTTGAAATATCTATGTTATCCATTTAGAGGTAAACACTGCAGATAGATAGAACTCCAGGTGGAGCAAGGGAGAGAAGGTGATTTCCCTTCTCCATCAGCATCTTACGTGATACCACTTGCCAGATTGTCCAGGCACAACACAACTGGGGCAGAACTGGATAAGAAGTGATCAATGCTTTCTGAGAAGAAGTGCTATTGGGTTTAGAGAGGAGCAGATTAGTCAAGTGGTGAGGAAATCAGTAGAAAAATTGAAAATTATCTTCCCTTGTGTACAGGGTAGGTGTTGTACTGCTGTATTACCCAGGAGTCAGAAGTAAAGAAGTGTCCCTTTCTTTAGTGTGTTTATTGTATCTTTTAGGGCTAACACCAAATGGCTATAGTTCCTGTAATGCACCCATTGCCAGTGAGTGCTGACTGTCGAGCAAGTATTTTGCAAGATCTTTGCTGTACAGGAATCTCTGTATTATTCCCTTCTTATTTTAATAAGAACAAGAATTTCCCAAACTATATTTGAAATCTACATATAAATACCATATGGCAGAGGCCAACTCAAGGTTATACATTTGGCATTTGGGGAGGAAAGGCAGGAAAAAAGAAAGATTTACCAGTCAGTACACTCACATTTTGATAAAATAAAGGTGAGCTGGGAGGAGAGCATATGCTGAATCCTAAAATGGCACAGAGCAGCCATAAACCACTATATGTTATGCTATCTCTAGCCCTTTATACTCCAAGCAGAAGTGAAATCTGGGGTATCATAAATGAAACAAAGATCTTGATTTAATTTCATTTAAAAAGCCATTGCAAGGTAATGGGGTAACAAACATTAACTTCTTCAGACTAGGCAAACCACCATTTCTGTACTCTATATTGCTGCCATCAGATCGCAGTTATTCTCCAAGAGCTTCTTGGAAGAAGGTAAGAGTAGTCTAAACAAATGGTGTTTTTCCTAGAAATAAAGTATATGGATGCCCTCACGAGGTGTTGCCTGGTCTGCTCTGCGCTTGTAAAAGTGTTTTTTCCTACTGAAACTGTATATATTTGATCAAAATCCAAGGCTGAAAACAGCTAACATCTGGAGACTTTTTCATTTTTACAGTGAGAAATAATAGATGGTACAGAGGCAATTCTGCTGACAGGCAACCTGGAATAGGTCTCTTTTTCTTCCAGAACATCCATACTTGCCTATTACAGAGAAATCACTCAAAAAGCACTATGTGTGCTGGACTCTCAAGCCTTGTTTTAAGTTTTAATTTACTCGTCTGACTTCCAAGGTTACTGAATGCAAGTAATTGCTCCTTTAGTATATAAATAAGATGAATTATGTGTTGGGGACCAATGCCTCAGCCTCCTTCTTTTCATACTCTAAAGGGAGTATGTACCAAGGAGTGCACAGGGGCTGGGGTGAAACTTTCCTTTTTTGCCATCAAAGATTAAAGTAGGACCATTATGGATCAGCTGAGCTGTGAAATCAGAGCCCTAGGACCACTTTTTGGCTCTGCAAAGTTTTTACGATATAGGATGCTCCAGGGATGCTGTGGGACCACCACAGTATGGGGAAACTGTGCTGCAGCCCTGGCTGGGAGAGGCCTAGGGAGAAGCCCACTGCTGCAAGTGAAGCAATTGGCCCCCCCTGAATCCTGTTTCACACTGAATCCCATTTTAATCAGGCTTTATAATTTTTAATTTTAATACACTTCTTCCAAATGAAATGACCTGTGTTCTCCCCTACAGGTTGCAGAAAATAATCTGGGCCTATAATTAATCTTCAGAGCAAAATTCAAGCAGGAGGACTCATTGCTATTTCCCTTGATTTTATTTTCTTTTAATTGTGTTTTCTAAATGTCTAATTGGGGTGGTCTATGGCCCCAAAGTCCTGTGCCACCCAGCTTCACTCACACAAAACTGATTCCCACCAAAGTTCTGTCTATATGTAGAAATCCCAACTGTGAGAAGCATTTTTTTTTGTGTAATTAATCCTAAGAAAACCAACACTTCCAGGAGGCAGACCTAGATCTATGCATTTAATGGTTTTCCCAATTACATTTAGCATCTAACATTATAGTTAGAAGAAAAGACTGAAGATGTAAGGGGACAGAGGAAATTTAAGGTGTAACTGCTGAGGACTAGGAATTCACATCCTTGCAATAATAATTTATTTTGCATTCTTTTCAAAGTAGGTATTTCTTTATTATTCTGATGCAGCAACTTCTAAAATCTCTGGTAAATCCTCTAGTATAACAGTAGTTTTTCTAGATCACATTAGAGTCGCTTATGATGAAGAAGATACTCATGTACCTTCACATTTGTTTGATAACTACTTGTATCTCTAAGGTGGGTTTTTTTATAGTTGGCAGTGATAGCTTCCACTGATTTTTCATCCAACCATTGTTAGCTATGTGCTAGTTCTGTCTTCCCATACAGAGATGTGCTTCATAGAGATTAAAAATTCTTACAGGATTTTAAAACTCAGATCTGTTGAGCAAAACCAGGTTTTCATTGCTGTACCCTCAAGTGCTTGTATAGCAGCAAGTTCGTGAGTGCCTAGTAAGTCCTCAGGGGCAAGTATAAATGTTTTTTAATTTTTTTCTTTTTTCTCTTTGTTTCCAGAAATGCTGAAGTCAGTACTCTGCAAAAAATAGTGTGTGGATTTTTAGCACCTGAAGAACAAGAAAAGGTAATTACTGGACCATATAGTCTAGCCTCATTTGTTAGCTATGCTAAAATATTAAACTGCTAAACTTGATGATGCTGTGTGAGCCTACAGCACCATCTCTGCCTATGGGCATTTGTGTATTTTCAGTTACTCGGGCATGGTTGTTTTTGAGAATATTCCTTCATTTGAAAGGGAGCAGAAGAACAAAAGCAGCAGAACATAAAAATGCTGGAGCAAAATGTTAAGGAATAACATGCTGTGAGTTTTTGCAGTGCATGTAGAAGTGAAAAAGGTAAAAGAGGGGGAAAAAAGAAAATCAAGGTTCATATGTGCCAATGGAGAAAGCTGTGGACTTTCCTACATTTGCAAAACTGCTTAGCACTGCCTTGCAGCAGGTGGGCAAGTACCGAAGGAAGTTCAGCATTTATCAGCGCTACAGCAGCCTCCTCATGTTTCGGTTCCATAGTAACTTGTTGGTTAGTGCACCCTGCCTCAGAGGTCATGAGCTCCTCTGCTGCCTGTGAGCCTGCTCCTTGCAATCAAGTTTCTTGATCCTCTTGGGTCATGACATTTTGCTTGGGCAATGCAGCTCAACAGGGCTGTGGCTCAGTTGCTGGTGTTAAACAAAATGCTGTTCATCAAACTTTCATGAGCCACTTTGCCAGGGGCTGCATCTTGAAAGGCTAGGCTCCAAAAAGCAGCAAGGAAAGAAAGCAGTGCTGCTCTGTATTGCTGCCGTCTCCTGTATTTTCTTCCACCTTTTTTTCAAGGCTGAGAGGCGAGCACCCCTGTGGGACCTTCTGTGGTTTTGCACTTTGCTTCTTTCTGGAAACAAATGGTGCAGAATTTAGGCAAGGAGGGCATGGTCATGTTGCAGACTGGCAGTCCTGCTTCAGCTGGTACGTCCTTCCAGTTGTATGGTGATCTAGAAGCGGGCTCAGGACCTCACATCTGCCTTAAAGGCTGTGTGTGGCTTCATTATTACTGCAGATAAGCTAGAGGAATCTACATGAGCTAAGCCTTTCAGTTGGTTTTTGTAATGTTTAATATAATAACTTCAAAGTGAGAAAAGATGTATATGGATGTCGCAGTGTGGACTACGAAAGGAAATACATAATGTGAAGGACTGTACATTTGAGTGTAGCAAAGCAAGCATAGTGTGATTTAAAACACAGATGTAAAAGATACAGGTAGGAGATGTTGCAGGGGTCAGGAAGGCTTTTGTGTGAACATGTAACGGGTTCTTACAAGACAGTACATTTCATTGATTGGGGTTGAAAATGCATGTGAATGACACCTTGTGTTCTCTACATCTGCAGTGCCATACTGCCGATGATTAGCATGTGCATTTTAGAGGCAGTGTATAAACCAAGATGACAAATGCAAACAAATCATAGGGTAGACCAATGCTGCCTTCTTCATGTATCAGCATTACAATTTGCTGGAAGCCATCTTCCCCCCCCCCAAATGGAAGTTCCACCTCAGTTCTCAGGAAGGATGTGGAATACACTGAGAGGGCTTAAATTTGCAATTTGCTTTGATTCTTCTGTATTTTTATTTTTTGTGGTGGACTATGCATGTATCAATTTAATGCAAAATTATGATAGGAGAGGAAAAATAGCAGATAGAGGGAGAAATTCTAGGAGCAAATAAATACTTGATCAAAATGCCTAAGTTTTTAAGAGAACCACACTCTCCTGTAGTTTGGGCTCACAGTGTTTTGCATTACCTTCCATTTGTGCTAACAAATGGGATTCATTTCGTTGAATTTATGGTGTCATTTAATACTCTGTAAAGCCTTGTGTTGCCATCACCATCTCATCTCTCTGCCCTGGGACTCTCATGTTTGGGCACTTAACATGTATGGGAGATGTAGGATAACTTTACTGGGGAGTCAAATATTGCTTTGAATACAAGTCAGGTTGGTCATGTCAAAAAGATTGAAAAATCCGATTTCTTAAAAATCATTAATTTCCCAAGGTGAATAATGGAAGTTGGTTTATACTTTTCTCCCCCTCAGCATCCTGGAGATTACAGTATGATGCAATGTGTTGGCAAAGAGGGACTGTGCTGCAATGTTGAGTTTCATTGGTATTTCACTGCTCTGTATAAGAAGGTGAAATAGTAGTTTCAGTTACCTGTGCAATTTAAAACTATCTCAATGAATCCAACTGTGTTTATGCTTTTGGTACAGTTGTAAAGAGATTAAAAAAAAAAATAAATCAGCATTTCTTTTGCAAGTAAGAAAGTAAAAGTACCTCTGGATTTATCATGGCTAAGTGCTTTCCAAGGACTTGAAGTGAAACTACCCATACTTTAATGCAATGTGGTTCAAACAGGGGAATTATTCCCACTGGGTTTCTTAAAAGCTATAGACATTGCTTTAAAGTTTAAGCATACTCAGTATTGCAAGAATTTAAGGGTATGTATGTAGCAAAAAATGGCCACTTATTGCTATATTTGATTAATATGTCATATTTATCAGCTTTTCCTGTTCTCTAAGGTGAAGTGTTTGCGTGCAACTTTTTTTCAGCCTGTAAAAGAGATCCCAGAGAGTCATTTAGCTCTGTTGACTGTAATTCCTCCAGTCTTCAGCGGCATCCTTTCATTTGGTACTGTGTGGTACTAGGTTGCAATGGCTGGGCTAGGAATGTATCAGATATATTTTATTGTATTGAAGAGACGCTAGCTGGTCTGCACATATGCTATCCCCATGGAAAGGCTTTGCCCCACCTTATGGGAGAAGTGACCTTGATGAAAGTATTCACTCCCATGAAATAGGGGTTTTCTGCAGGTGAAGTGGATTTCATGCTGTGTGGCTGTTAGCATCAGTAAATGGGGTCCAAAGCTTCAAAAACTGAGACTGTGCTTTTATTACCTGCATGGCCAGGCCAAAGTGAGGTATCCCGAGGCTCAAGGGCACGAGAAGCACTCTCTTCTTTTGTTCTTGGTGTCTTTTTTTTTTTTTAAACTGGCTGGCCATGACATTAAGATTTCTAATTAATTTAGAAACCACAGGCAGTTGAAGAGAGTGAGCAATGTAATAACAGGGCCATGGGGCAGAGTAAAAGCACATCAATTATTCAGGCAGTCGCTGCTGCTTATTCCCTTCCCGGAGCTGGGCTGGCTGTCAGTGTGTGTCAGTGATGCTGCTAATGCCCTTCAGAATTTACATGCATAAACAGTGGCCTTTAAAATCTGCATAAGGATAACTTCAGCATTTCCAATGATAGCTGCAAGCAGCATGCTCTGTCTAGCAAGTGCTGGGGGCTCCAATCGGTATTTCGGGTGCTTAGTTCAAAACCAGGGTCTTGGCAGGTGTGTCCACTGGAAGCCTCTGCCACAAAGATTTCTCCTCAAAGAAGTTGAGGGGCTGTCTGAGCCATGGGAAGAAAGAAGCAGTCCTGCTTTAAAATGCAGATGATGTCTGAGAGTGTTCTCTCTGGGTGAGTGAAGACCAGCATCTCTTATAATGCATCATCCCCTCCTGCTATTTCTGTGATGACCCGAAACAAGATTGCCATGGATGCCATTGGGGCTGGACCCTCTGCAGTTGCTCTGCAGGTATGAGGGCCAGGAAGCTTCCTCCTCCTCCTTGTTGCTGTGGCTTTTTCATATCCTGTGCTTTGTCCTAGCAGTGGGAAAGTTTGAAAATGAGGGAGCTTTTCTCACGGTGAAAAATTAAGATTCACGGGACTGCAGTGATCATCTTGCATGGTGCCTTGCAAAAACTTGTGTTACATATGCCACAGTCAGCAGCACTGATTTCTGCACTGAATCAGCAAGGGGTCTGAAAACTGAGAAACCTGTTGGATTTTTCTGCCATGGATGACAAGTGGAGCATGAAGCCTTATTTTTGTGGCTGGCTGTTGTGGTTATCCCTGCTGCTGGAGGCAGACGCATTGCTTTTTGAAAAGTGAACTATTTGTGAAGGTGGCAAAATAAAATGAGCCTCACTAATTATGTGTTGTGCTGGCAAAATGACCAGCTTCAGTTCGGAAAATGCTGCCTGTAATTAACGGTGAAAGGCTTTCTTCTCTGATCTGTGTAGCCATTTATGAATCGCTTCTCCCCATGGAAACTTCTAAATCTGTCTCACTGGAGAGGAGGAACAGGTAAAATGGATTTGCTTTAATAGCTGCGGTTGTAACTTAAACACTTGAAGTGATATTAAGCATCTTTCTCCATTAGCATTTCATGTTGATCCTGATGATTTACCAGCCAAGGCTAAGACAGGATCAGGGTTCATTAAATGGAAGAAACTAAACTCCGTAGACAAATGCTTGGCTAAATGGGGCCTTCATTGCACTGAGAACAAGAATGCAATTAGCTGAAATGTTTGTTTACAAAATCTAATTCCTGGGGAGTATCTTCTCAGATTGCCGCTTACATCTCTTGGGCTGTTTTTGTTGCCAAGGCTTGCAGCTTTATGGATTTTGCAAAGCTCAGTTATAGCATGTATATATTGAATGGGTCAAACTTTGCATGGTAAAGCTGAACTCAGCTGAAGACCAGGGGCTAAGCTACAGATGTGCCAGAGTTTATTTGTGCATTTCCCCCATGTATTTTGCAGTTTACAGTTAGGTACATTTAATAATAATTATTAGATGTTCCAGACATTAAACAGGGTAGATTGAAGAGAAGCTGGAAATTGTGTAGTCATTGTGTTGTCATTGCTTTTCTCCTGTACTCCACCTGCAGCCTAAAGCAGGGAAGTCACAAATGGGTGCCGGCTGGTGAGGATGAATCTCTCCGCAGGTATCTGCAGGAAGAGCCTTGTTCTCCTGGTTGATTGAGTAACATGGACACACTCAGAAGGTGGTTTTGCCCATCCGTGATGCAAGTCGTGCTTTGAAAATGCTGCTTCTTCTTGGGTTACAGAAGAAGCCAACAGGAAACATAAAGGCTGCAATCCAAATATTAGGGTTGGGGGGGTTCAAGGTGGCTTTTTTTTTTTTTTTTGTATATGTCTGTGTATGTGTGTGTATTTTTTGTGGGGCTGTGTTTGTTTAAATTAAGACCAGTAACATGGTTGAGGCCTTGTATTTATGTGAAATAGGAGACAGGGAAAAACTGTTGTAGGGAAATTAAACATGGCTTCTGGGAGCCGGATAAGGAAACTGTTCTTGACAGGAAAAAAACCGGCTCATACCACTTTTAATATTGGCTGTGCATGAATGGTGGGGACTTAGGTGCTTCATTGTGTGCCTTCATGTGAGTGATGAAGTGCCAATGGTGGGATTCGATTTTGTTGATGTGTAGGCTTTGTGGAGTGTGAAGGATCAGGCCTTTTGAGTCTGTGTTGGTGCCAATAAAACAGCATGTATTTGTATTAATTTTAAAGCATGTAATAAAACATTGCTTTACATACTAGGATATGGTGGCAGCAGTATTTATTAGCTTATTTTCTTACTCTGTGCAGTGGTTCTGCTTTCTTTGCAGTTAGTTCTTGTGGCTTCCTTGCAAATGAATAGGGTGACACTGGGCAAGTAAGCATTTCCTGGACAGATTTGCCTTGTGTGTCTGGTGGCAAACATTAAACAGTTACCAGAATAATAAAATTTCCTCCCCATTTGTTGAATGCAGGATATTAATGGAATAGTCAGTATAATCTGTTTGGCACTGGCGTGTTGTCATGTTAAATGATGGGGAACAGACTAATGAAGACCATCCTACTGATTGATAAGTGTTACAATGTACCAACCCTGCAGTAACTGAAATAAAACAAAGCTGCTTTTGCCTCATCCACAGGGCAGTAGGCGATGTGCAGGTATATCCACATACATCCTACCAAGTAGGGCTGCAAAGCAGAGGGTGAGCTCTGGTATGTCAGGATGGGATGGGTCTGCTGCAGAGTTCGTTAATGAGCTCATTGCAGTATTGTGGGTCTTGCTGCCTCCTTCCTTGCAAGTGACGTTCCCCAGCAGCACTTCTCTTTCAGGCAGTGAAATGGGAGCTGCAGGAGTTGACGCAAGGACTTGCTCCTTGAGAAGGGGGGTACTCAGGTCCCTTGGGATACAGTACTAATACAGCATTTAAAACACCACTTTTTCAGTGTCAACACCGGGAATGAAAATGCTTTCCTTCTTTTGAGGTATATGTGCCCAATATTACATGTTTATATATGCCTGAGAGTCTATTCTCAAGGCAGTACATGGCCTTATTTTCTATAAAAGCTAATTGCACTGCTAGGAGATCTTCCTAACTTATCAAGATACATGTATTTATGTCTTGAGGATTTTTTGCTAAGGTGAAAGAAATCCTAAATGGTGCCAATTTCTATTAGAAATGTATTGTTCTTCCCTGTCCCTTCCTCTTTCCTCGTGTCAAATTTGTTCTGGAAATTGAAAGTATTTCATAAGATTGAGGCACACCAATGTAACTGAAGGCAAGCAGTACTTAACTGAGCTCGAGGGGAATTCCTTGTGCAGATGGCTTGAGGCTGATTTTTTTTTTTTTCTTCCAGTAGGATAGTCAGTAGAAAGCAGCATTGCTGACAGGGCTGCGTATATTAAAGGTATAGAACATGGAAAGCACTGTGGCAGAGGTATCTCCCTTTGACCCTTCTCCATTGTGACTTTAGCAGCCACCCCAGATGCTACCAAGATGTTTGGGCAGATCAAGGGATTTGTTGCCTGGGTTTCCCTTGGGATGGAGGAGAGGACCAGTGGTCAGGCTAACTGTATCTACCCCCTTCCCCAGCAGCCCCCTTCTCTTGGCATCCCATGATGCAGTTCCACAGACAATTGCACCACTACTAGAAGCTGGGCCTTGAGGTTTAGTACCAGCATGATTTGAATTAAGTCTCATTTAGTTGAAAGTTTTAAGGGCTCTCTTCTCTCCCTTCCATGCGAAATAAATTGGGGAGTTTAAATGCACAGTGTCTGGCTTGGAGGCATTTTCCTGTGGTTTATTGCTTTGCTTTTATTGATGGGCTGTGTTTGCTCTCACACAAACTGATTAATTTGAACTTGATGATTTGTTTTGCAGGACTCGTTTGCTTAGGGATGAAGGCTGAATTAAGGGGTTTTTATGGGGTGGAAACTTCAGTTTCATAGACTTCATCAGATCTCGTTTCTACTCCCTGCAAAGTTTGTAGAGACTCTGATAAAGTGGTCCTTGGCCAAGCTGGGAAGATGAAACCTGCCAAGTAGCTGTAGGGAGAACAGAGGGATACGTTAAATTACAGACAGCTTTTCAAAGTTTCAGAATGTCCTATGGAAGCAAAATGATGGACCCTTTGAAAAATGTAAGATGATCTGATTCTGCTTTTTAATTTCCAAAAATAAGAACAAAATTGGAACAATCAATCCAATTATATTAAAATATGAAGATATGCTAAGTACAGCATTAGATATGTATTTTTTCACTATAAATACACCCCCGAGGAATCATTCTATTTTTAAGATGAACTTGGTATTATGATAATGTAAAAGAAGTCTATAATTTGGAATTTCAATTGGAGGTGAAGAAATTTAACATGTCAGCTTCTCTTTTCATTACTCCAGTAGTCAAGACTAACAGGCTGTTCCTTCACCTTCGCTGTCAATCATTTAGATAGGCTAATTATGGATTCAGTTAAAAATATATATATATCAAAAGAGAAAATGCAGCAAAAGCAGGTTCAACATACTAATTAAAAAGAAACAACCCTAACAAAAAACAGGTCTGTAAAGATACATTTAGTCCTATGTTATATGAGCTTCATGGCCAAAACATTCCAACTATTACTTTGGTCTTTCTGGAAGTGCCATGTAGACTAAGTTGAGAAGTGGTTTTCCAGTATTTGCGTGCTGGAAAAGAACTGGTGACAGCTGACAGGCACTTTTTGGACTGTTGAGAAACAGTCTCTGACTTGCATTTAAAGGACAAGAAAAAAAAGACATGAGGTAAAAGACGAAGTCCTGTACTGGTATTTGGGTCTTGGTTGTCTAGAGGTGGTCACAGATGCTGGGGGAGGGGAGGAAGTGCATTCTGGCTGGCTTGAGATTTCTGTGAATTTTAAGCATTAGTTTTTGGAGTTTTAAGCCTTAAGGTCTCCAGTGCAGCACTTCTTTAGGACTGAATTTAGAGGGAACTGTTTAGTTTTAAGATACAGGATGTAATTGCATTGACCTCTGTCTGCCAGTACTAAATATTCAATATACTTCAAAATAATTCCACAGAACTGGAACTGGAAAATCAGATTCCTGATTGAGATGCCTAAGTATAGTCACAGGTCTAGTAATCTTGTTTTAAAGCAGCAGCATTCCCTTGGAGTAAGTTTATTATAACAAAATATACATGGCCAAACTTAAATATAGTTAACCTAATATGATCAGACTGATTTGGAGCAGAGGTAGGTCAACATTTAGTGCTTTTGAAAATCTCATTGCAGTTCTCTAGACATTAAAGGCTATCAGTGCAAAGCATCAGCCTAAGTCATGCCGAAGGAGGCGGAAGGGATGTTTCTCAGTGGAGAGAGGCTTCAGTTGGAAAACAGGAGCACAAAACAGACTGGAAGGGTAAGAAAGATCTTCAGCCAGATGGGGAAATACCCAGCTCTGCCCAAGGCATGAGGCTTACAAGTTAACCCGCTTGGTTGCATTTGTGACTCTTCGCTACTGGCAGTGTGTGTATATGAGCAGACTCCCTGGTCTGGGTAGGTAGGAGCATCTTCTCGTGTTTTCAGCAGTACTGCTGCACTGAGGGAGTGCAGATGAAAACCTTAAGGTTGCTGGCCCTTTCTCATCGGTTTTGCCAATGAGCTCCTTTTTAAAAAAAGCTTGTTGCAAAGGCAGCATCCTTGGGATTTGTAACATTCACTGGAGCCTCACAGCATGAGAACTTATTTTTGGTATAACATTTTAATTTCAGTACCTAAAAGTCAAGTACTATTTTAGGCATTCGAGTCAGTAGTTTTGTTGTTGTACTGGTAAGAGGCTAGAGGGCTTTCCTCTTGTATATCTGTGAATAGCTCATGCGACTGATTTAGTTAAGGAGTTGAAAACATAAGGTCTAGCTAGGCAGTGGAAAGAGTACTGACACCCTTTGCATGCATGGCTTCCTACTGAAATAACTGAATTTGTGTTTTTTTGAAGTGAATCTGAGTTTGACTCCTAGATCATGTAGATGTGATGAGAGATTTGGCTGGATCAAAGCCATGCAGCATTGGTCACTTTGCAGTCAGTGAGGTGACTCATTCTAATACTTCAGTATCAGATGATCATTGCTAGTGCTTCATCCTGCACACATCCAGCCACTGGAGGTGCTTTTCTTATCAGCCGTGGTGTCCCGGCATGAGATGCATGCAGTCTTCTGTTGCCTCCTGTCCTCTCAGCACCAGCTGTGTTATTGCAAGCCCCCAGAGGGAGGCATTCTTGACAGTCTCTGTAATATTTAAATAGTCACTTTGTGTCCCCTTCCAACCGTTGCAGTTTATTCAGGTAACAGACTGATTTTATGATTCAGCGTTCTCTTGGACCACATGTGTACAATTTTAATATCAGTTCCTGCTATAAAATAAAAAAATCTAGCATGAGCAGTAAGTTTAGCCCTTAAACCGCAGCAGCACAGTGCGTTTTGGAAAGGTGCACAACTGCTTTACATATAACGTGTATGAGTTAAACCTCCTGGGTTGCTTTCCATGATCAATGATTTTATAGAGGAACACACACATCTCAGTAAGTGGATCTAAACCTATTGAGGCTTATCCTTTGAGACTGACTTTTGTACATCCACATTATACAGAGCCTGTAAAGGACTGGAAAGACATGTTGTTGGCATCTGTGTATCCCTGGGCTAGGCCTGACACCTATGTATAAGAAAAAAGCTCTGCAAATGCTTAAGGTAGAGGATAGAAAAAAAGCAGCACATTGAGTAAACAGATGGGGTGGGCCAGCATTAAGGGCAGGATGGTTATGGTAAGTGCAGTGTGCAGAAGTCACAGTACATCAGCTGGCTAATCAGCGCCGAATGATTTGTAGGCTTCTCAGCAGAGGTGAGTTTTAAGGAGGCTTGGAGGAGAATGGTGTCATGGCTCTACAGATTTGTACTCTTCACCTGCAGAAATAGGGACTCTGGGAAAAGTATGAAGGCTATTACTTCAGTCTGTTTTTCTACATTCTTTTATATGTTCTTTTTCTAATATTTTGTTTTGTTTTTTTTTTTCTTTTCTGTAATTCTTTTTTCTTCTACAGAGTCTCTCCAATGAGACAGGTTGATCGTGGGCCCAGATGCCAGATGCTGCAAATGTCATTTTTTTAAACCAGCTAGGAATCTGGCCTGATATTTAGCAATCACTTAGTACTTTCATCTTCAAAGTACTGTGCAAACATTAATTAATTCTGCTGGGGAGCACGCAAGAAAGTGCTGCTGGAATAGTTATGCAGACTGCAAAGCAGGGAGAGATGGCAAGGACAATATTGCTGGGCTTGGGAGGTTTATACTTACATACATAATTTGGCAAAGGGGCCCACAGCAAGTGGTTTCATAGGAGAAAAATCTTTAGGAGCCTGTTTTTCCCACTGACTAGGTACTTGGTGTTTCCAAGGGGAGAGGGTACCTCCCTGCAGCTGCTGCCAGTTTGTGGAGATGGGCGACCTGGGATTCCTGTGCCCACAGCCACCTTTTCAGATAGGTTCAAGCTGGCAGAGACAGTAACTTCAACAGCCAGGCAGATGCTCTGCAGATGCGCAGTGCTGAGGCAGAGAGAGGCTGTGCAGAAGTCAGGGCTGCAGTAGCATGCTTTTCGCTTTGAAAATGTGTAAACTGCTTGTGGCACATGCACATTTGGAGATGAACAGTGCTCTGTTCTGCAAATATGCAAAACCATTTTGCCCATGTGGATGTTGGCTTTGACAGGAGTGAAAAAGCACAGTAGAGTTGGAAAAAAGACTATGAAAGATGAAAGCCTTTCATCTGCTTTTAAGGACACCCTCAAGAGCCTTCAGTGTGGGCAACAATAACCTGTTCCAGAGTGGATGAGGAGTACTTGCATATCCACTGCCACTGGTTCTGCACAGGCAAGAGGAGAGTGGCAGCTAAGGAGCAGCAGCAGCACGTTTCAGGTTGGCACGGTTGGCAACATCTTCCAGCTGCACACCTAACTCTGCCTGGCATAAGGAGAGCAACGCTTTGAGACTTGCCTGGAGCACCACTTTTGAGCAAATACACCACTTCACAATATTCTAACACCGGATCCGCTCAAAGAGTCCTTATTAAAAGATACCTTTAAATGATCACATTGACTGATGCTGAATTATTAGCAGTGAACCACGCAAGACTTATATGACTTGAGTAATGTTGTATTGACTAATTCCGGGTCAAAATAGGCATCTAGGGGCGAGGAGGTATGTGATTAGTTGGTATTATGGGGGTAAGTTGGAGTGAGTAGTACTGATGGGCCCAAAAGGGAAGGCAGAGGGATGTGTTATACCAGAAAATAACATGTCTGTAAAGACCTTTTGCTTGTTGAATGTCTGTCAGGGACCGGACACAAATCTGTGCTTTGTCCTGAAAGGCAATTGGAGGTGAGACATGTCTTCTATTGAGTAGAAACAGGTCTCTGAACAAAAGACAGATTCAGGTTGACAGGGTGGGAGCTGGGTTTTGGCTTGACTTTTCTGACCTTGCTTGGATGAGAAGGCTGGGGGGAGCTTTAAACTGCTTGCACAACTCAATAGCACTTAATGCAACAATAATTTTTAGAAGCTGTGCAGATGCATTTAGAAAAACTAAATTTCTTTTAGCTTTGGCAAAATAGAAGACTAAAATGTCTCTGTGGGCTTGTGTTCATTGAGATCCATAGGTATCTACTGATAGTTTTCCAAATTTATTTTTCAAGTTGATGAGTTAAGGAGCCAGGGAAAGCGCGATCGTGACCAACGCAGTTACTTTTCCATGGACCATGGTCTATGCACTTAAGATAGTAAAATTTTATCTAGAGCTGCAGAGTTTTAATTTCCCACTCTTCTTAAGACTTCAGTAGATTAACGTGCTCAGAAATATTTCTTTTTAATCTCAAGATATTACCATGCCTAGGTTTGCATGAAAGGCAAGGCTGAATCTCTTGAGGCTCACAAGCTGTAATCGGAGATGTTTATATGAAATTTTAGTGTTCCATCGTATCATACCATCTCAGGAGTGAAAAAATAAACTTAGTGAACCTAGATCAGACAGATTTGTGATGAACTCACAAAGAAGAGAGGATTTGCAAATAGCTATGATTTTGCTGTGTGATTTTAATTTTATGGGCCCCCATTGTTCAGTGTTTTCTTCAGTGTAACTAAGAGTTACATTAAATATTAAACAAATGGTGTGATGATTCATAAAGAGGGTCATGAGCTCCATATGTGAGTTAGAAATCTAATCTCCAGCTGGTTCCACTATAATCCATGTCATATGTCCAGAATCAGAGAACTCCAATGTCTTTGAATAATTAGTTAGTGATCAAAATAGGAAAAAAAAACCCAAAAATTCCATTCAAACCATTTTCTCTTGGAAAGAGCTGTTTCTTCAAAATAAAATTGCTTGTTAAACCTTGAAAATTTTAATGGCATCGTCTTTTGAGTGGATGTAAGACAAAAATAATTTAGAAAATGTCAGGTTGTCGTCTTGATATTTGCAGAATTGATAATTTATTTTTTTTTTAGTGTAAAATGACTTTCATTTAGTATTGTAATTCTTACTCTCTTTTAATAAGAAGAGGGAAGTGAGGATTTTTCTTTTAATCGAATGCAACTTATTTTAAGTAACATAAAATGACTTTCTAGAATATTGTTTCACCAAAAAGAAAACTTGATTAGCTTTTTTTCTGATAACTATATTTAATTTTAATACTAGTTCAGGTTATGGAAAAAAAAAATAAATCTCCAAGTCTTTTCTTTGGATTAGGAAATTAATTTTTCCTCTACTTTCCCCTGGAGCCTAGGAAAAATACTTGTCAGCTATACATCTCTGAGACAAATATGCTGAGGTTTTTCCCAGGCCTTGCAGAAATGCATCGTCCTTTGCATGACAATTGCAAGGCAGTGCTGAGGGATACCATGTGAGTTAGAAACTTGCCCGTCCTTTATAGCATCCACTCATAACAGCAAACACACACACACAAAAACTCCAGTGCTCATCCACAGACTTTCCCAAGAGGTTTTTCTGTGCTGCAAGTGCCTTTCAGACTACACACAAATGCATGCATGGAGTTTACGTGTTGGCTGTTATATCTTGACTTTAAGCTATAAAAAGGTTTATTTGGGGCATTTGGAGACTAAGTATTGGATCTAATCTCCAGAAGTGCCATGGAGGCAGTGGAAGTGCAGTCTCTGTTGCAGTGGGGTAGGTTTGTTCATGCATGGCTGTAATTGAGGAGTGCTGCTGTTGCATTTAGTTGGTCAACTCATGACACATGCCTGAACTTTAAAGGCAACCCTATGGGTGAACACAGAACTGAAGTTTTGATATCTATAGTGTCTATAGACCTCTGAAACTACAACTTTACTTAGTGTCTTATGGATGAGGGCTGTCTTTCTTGCTGTGTGGCTTGGGTCTTACCACTTTGTTCAGAAAGAAGTAGGGTATGATGTAACCTGATGACCTGTCCCAGGGTATTGACTACTTAAAATATGAAAAATATGGTAGACTTGAGCAAGTTTTGGGGGAGAAAAAACAAGGCCCAATTCAAAAAATTGGGAAAAAAAAAAAAAAGCAGAGAAAATAGAATCTACTTGTATGTGTTAAAACCTTGCAGTTAGGGAAGCATGCAAATGGTTATGCAAGCAGAAGTTTGGTATCTAATTGTAAATTAGATAAACAGCTGCAGGATATTGATAGACATATGGCAGGAATGTAAATAGTTTGCTTGCACTTTAGTGACATCCTGGAAAGCTGCGTGTAAACTCTCTGAAGTGAAAAAAGAAGAGATTATTTCCTGGCGAAGATAGTTTTTGAGAGAAATAATGCTAATAAATAAGGCAAAAGTTATATTTTGACACTTGCTTATAAAGCAACCTCTAATCAGACTATATATTCTTGTTTGGCTGATGAGCAAATAAAGCTGGTGAAGACGGTGGTTGTAATGTGTAGCTGGAGCCATTGTAGATGGCGACTAGCTCCTCCATGGGACCTGCCTGCTAATTTCAGCATAATCTCCTGGCAGATGCTTTGTGTCTACCAGGATTTAGGAAAGATGACAGAAAGGAGGGTAAACAATTGAGTAATTCAAGAGGGAGTGTCAGATTCCAGAATGTAAATTTATATGTCAGTGGCCAAAACTCCTTGTTCTTCCACCAGACTGAATGTACGACTTGCCTGCATACCAGATGTAGGGGTTGTCGCTATCCATAGTGACCTTTAAAATAATATCTTAGTGGAATGCAATACTGTGAGGCACTAATTTTGGCTTATTTTGCAAGCCAGCAAAGCTGTCTAAATATTTAATGCTTTTTTGTTAATAGTTGGCTTTGCATAAGGTGATACTATTGAAGCCATGAAAATTCCCAATCTAAGAATAGCTAAAGTTGTTCTCATATTATCTAAAAGATATAGCATGAGTAAACCTTGCATAGCATGGTTGATTTCTGGATGGGTGTCTAGTGACTTACTTGACTTAGTTCTTAAATAATTCTTGTAAAGTTCGCAGTGGGCCAAATTCTGGCCCTTTTGAGGTCAACAGTAGCTATTCCAGTTTACTTTGTTGGGCTCATGCATCTGCCTTAGAGACAGATTTCAGTCCCATAGCTTGTTAATTGTAATTTTAGTGAAAGGGACAGATTTACTTAGCAGCTTGATGTCATGTTTTTTTTCTTTAATTTTTTTTTTTTTTTTAATACGTTTCTGAAACATGCAAAGAAGCTTTTATGGAGTGGAAGCAGTGAAAGGAGAGCGAGGAAAATCAAAGAAATTCAGACATCAGTAATATTTCAAAAGTATGTTTCTTAAGAGAGTTTTCCTTAACTATCCTTCAAAGATGACATGATGGAAAATTTGTTTATTAATCAACAGTGCTGTCTCTCTGGCTTAAGAACAGGGGTTTTGTTGGTTTTTTTTAAATGAAGATTTGACAGCTTGTTCACTCTACAAAGATTTTTTGGAATTCTAAAACTTTAAGTAACCATAAATTACTTAAAGTTCATGTAGGATTAATATGAAAAGAAGAACACTTTAAATGTTGTTCTTTAAGAGGTAAGCTTAGCCTGTGTACTCGTAGAGTTGTGTCACTGGTATATCCTTACCAAATAATTGCGAACATATAGAGCAAATCAATCCCTGGAATCAGCTGACATACAAATATAGTGTATGGTGTTTTATTACAGCAGAGCTTGGGAATTACAAACCAAATTTTCCATAGAAAAATGGCTTTAATATGATCTGAGTGCCACAATTTGGTTCATTTGAAGTCTTCTAAGTCAAGCTGCTTGCTGGTGTTCCTATCAGGACTCTGTAATTCTACATTTATTTATAAAGGCCTGATTTATAATAGAAATTATGCCCAGTGCTTGTAAATAACAAATTGGAATATTTTTTACGGTGAGTGTGTGTACATGTATATTTAACCAGATTTTTTTTTTCCATTTATGAAGTAGGAAGGAGTGGCTCTTATCAACAGTCATTGCTTTCCAAAAGTTACTCTAAAAGATGAGATCTCCATTCTCCTTTATCGCAGAACATTTCTGATTTTGGTTTGCAGCAGAGAACCTTGCAGTCAGCCCATGGTCATAACACTGTGGATGCTTTTTTGCCTGGATTAGACTTTGGTATTTCAGTAGCCCCCAGCTGGTTTCTCAAAACACTTCTACATTGGTATTTCACTCTCAAAATAGTAAGTTACGCCCCTGTTAGTTGTAGTGGCACTTTTAGCATTTTAATGACAGGTCATTGGCATTTTAATGACTCTGCAAGGTCATTTTTGCTCCAGACTGGAGTCTGGAGAACAGCATGATCCATGTTTGAAATTATTTGCTATGGGAGAGGTACCTGGTAGCACCGAGTTGTTTTCTGACTGTCAGAACCTTTGTAGATGTTAGTGCTGGATGCTGTAAGCTAAATAGGTCAGGATGGTTAAGTGGTAAAATGTTTTTTCTTCTTATGGAAAGACTGGTTAATATTTCAGTTTGTGACTTTCTCAGAGAAGGGTAGATAAAATTTTGTACAGGTAAAAGAAGCCTAATGTTCTCTTTCAGTCTTACAAAGCCATAAGTAAGTATTTTATTTTCTACTCTATGATTCTGCACTTTACATGGTTAAATTGAGTGCAGTAAGTGATGAATCAGGCCCTGAAAGGATGCTTAGGAATGAATTCCTAAACCACCAAAACCTATTTTTCCCCTGCTGTAGGTGGATGGAGCATCCTCCATGGGCTTCTCTATACTGAGACTTTCCCATCTTCCCAGTCTCTTGTTTTCCATAAGTGTGGATATTTGGGTCACTGTCTCCTGGCTTCTCCTTTCCCATCTCGAACTTCCTTCTCTTCAAATCTGTCTCCTTCTGGAGTCCCATGTGAGACTGGTAGGCAGCTCTGCAAGAAAATGAAGGGTTTGTATGTGTTTTTGTTTGAGCAAAACCATTGCCGATTGCTACTTGGCTGCTTTAAAGCCCCCTTAGGTGTTTTTCAGTGCTTCAACAAATATGTGGTCATTATATTCTTCTGGCTTTCTTTTTATCTGTCTCTCTGGTCTGAGACCCTTTAGCTGTGCCAAATGGCACCGTGTCACCCCAGGCGTCTGTAGGTTCCTGTCCCATCAGGAGGATTCCCTGGCCCTGGTAAGGAAAGTGCTCACTGGCAATGAGATGAGGTATCTCTGTGAGGAGACGCCCCTTTCTGCCTCAGCTCCAGCCATTTCCCATTGAGGCTTGTGAGCTGAAACTATTTTCTGATAGCTGAAAGGTAGAAAGGGAAGAGGATTTGGCTGCTCCAGAAAATGTCAACTTGGTTTTTGGGGGTGGGAAAAATAAAAAAAAAGAAATACCACTTATTGTATAGACCATGCAGAAAAGTTTAATATCATCACTCCAAGCCTGGTTTACTCTATCCTGAGCTAGGTGGTCCTTCCCAGGTAGTGTGGCTTTTCCCCAGCTGGATGAACTCCCTACCTAACTGCTTTCCCCAAGATGCTTTACAGCTGTGTGACTTCCATGCTATGCGCTGGTAGATGCACAGAGACGTTTTATCAAGGAAGCATAGGCTAGAGGAGAAAATGGAGCATTTCAATGTCCATTGTAGTGGGCAAACTGATGACAAACTCTTTCCAGGAGTTTTGACTTGTTTTCAATATCTTTGAAATAATTTTTTTTAAGATTCCTGGTGGGGAATTTTGATTGTGCTTAATACTTTCTCTTGGAGTTTTGATGAAATGTCAACATTTGGGGAGCTTTTCCAGCTAGCTTAGTTTTTGCCCTTCTGGAAAGACCAGGGTAGAGATAAAAGGTCAGAGGACCTTTCTTGCCTTTTTGCAGGCTGAAGGCATTGTTTCTAGCTAGAAGGTTAAGGGTGTAAAACTTTTTCAGAAGAGCTTAGCATTCAGAAACTCCCATTATTCTTGCTATAGGTGGCACATTTTCAAAAATTGTCCCTGACTAGAGAAGCTGAGAACTTCTAAAAACTTACCCCTGAATTATTCTACCTTTTTTTGAAGCCTGGACTTGCTTTCTTGGACAATACACCAACCTGCTAAGAGAGACAGAGAGAAAGGAAAAATAGAAAATATCTCCCCACCTCCCCTCCCCCAAGTATATAGCTCTCTGCAGTGCCAGCTCATGCTTGCTGGTTGTCTTGATTAACTTATTTTCTGGATTGATCTCACTGAAGTTTGCATATAAATTACTTATTTACTAATGTACATTTTTCTTTTCCATCGCTTTGGATTGACAGAGTCTGCACCCTCTGGGCTTGCCATATTTCACTCTTTTATGTATTGAAGAAAGCTCAAAGGTCTTTCCCATACTTATTCTCCATTTTAAAATGAAAATGTTACATGCTGAAGTTGAGCAGAGCAGTCTTCTTTAATGCAGTATGCAGTTTGCACTCAGATCACTTGCTCCTGTGTATAATTTATACATGAATCATGAATTACGTTTGGATCCTCAGGAAGAGAAATAAATTGGGTAGAGCCACATCCAATTATGTAATGAATTCCTCACGGTAAAATTTACGGTGGGGATGTTGCAAAGTGGAATGCTGATAAAAGATTTCTGAAAGATTTGTTGCAGTATCTACCAGTAAAAATAAACCTCAGTCCATTTTAGGCATAGAAGAGCCATTTTGATTTAAACAATAAAATATTTAAAAGTGCATGGGATTGTTTTACATTGTAGCTTAAGTACCACTGCATAGCTTAAGGAAGAAAGAAATACTTTGATGCTTACTGGGCAAAATAGGGCTTGTGAGCTTGTATAAAGCAAACAAAAAACTGCGTGAGAAACATTAATAATTTCACCTGTGTTTGTGGTATTGATTTCTTTTAATAGCTTCCTATTTGCATTTCCTCCCACATGTTCCTCACTGTGCCTTCACCTGTTGCTTTTGATTAATTTTCAGTCAACACTCAGATAGCCTGAACATGGGCTATATTGGTGCAGGTGTTCTTCTGAGCAGGACATCCATGCTCATTCCAGTGGGATATCCTTCTTCAAAACCCATAATGTGTTTCCTGAAAGCTGCATTTTGGTTGCAGCCAAAGGGTGAACAGGTGGATACATCCACACCATTTGTATTAAATGAATCACCTTTTGATGCTGCAGGCCATGTTAGAAAAAAAATCATGACAGTGACCAATGACTTGTACCATATAGACATCAATAGCTGTTAAGAGAATACTTCCCTTTCTTTGCTTTAAATTTCCTGCCTCAGCAAATCTTAATGCTACTTTGCGCCAAAAATCATGCATCTGTCCTGTGGGGAGCCAGCTCTGGCGTGGGAAGAAGGGTAGAGGCTCCCAAGAGCTTTGCTTAAGCTACATGCTGTCGTCAAAGCTCAGGTTTTATGAAACCAGAAGTCCGAAAAAGCCATTTGAATAAGAAAGGTATTTTATTTTCCTAGATGAATAGAATATTTCAGCAGCTCCCATGGCTTAATACCATTTCCTTGATTAATTTATCTATTAGATTGAGTACCTGAAATGTTGAAGCACACCTATGCAAGGGAAGGGCCTGGGACTTGCACTTCTAATTCCTGACGGTTTTCAGATTTTCCTGTGGTGATTTTAATTTGCTGAATTCTTTAAGGGTAAATCTTGACCCTCTTGCAAACTGATGGTGGGAGGTTTGCCATCATCTTCAATGAGCTGAAAATTTCCCTGAATAGGATTAAAAATAAGTGCCCTGATAGTGTTCAAGTTTAGACTGAGAAAGAAAGCATCCTAACTTTACATAAAAGCAGCCTTAAATTGTCAGGACAAGAGCTCCTGCATGGCCTGATGTCACCTCAACTGACAATACCCACACAGTGCTATGAAAGAGGGTGCTGGCTTATAAGGATCAGCAATTCCTGCTGCCCTAGTCCCCACATGGTCGTATGGAAATGTTGAGGAGGCATGGTTGAGGCAACCTCAGAAGAGGTTTTTAATGAGAGAGGATGGTCTAAGCAATCATTTAGGTGATCATAATCTGTAGTTTGCATCAGGGGAACATTACCAGACATTTGCATGCAGGAGCATTACCAAACCAAAAGGCATGTCTTCTGGTGGGTTCTTCCAGAACTTAAATTGAATTATTCTATTTCCCTAAATTTCCTTTGGTGATAACACAAGTCCAGTTTTATCCCATCAGATCAAAGTGATATTCAACAATTCTTCAGTATTTGCCTTGTCTTAATCGAACGGAATCATGTATCAAGTGATTTTCAGATGGGCAGGTTAGAGTGGAGGTGATCGGAGCTGGTGCTCTCACAGCTCTGCTCGAACTGTGGGCTTGGTCAAAGTGTTCTGAGAGAATACTCTTTTGCACATGAAAAGCCAAAAACAAAGTCAAGCCAAGCTATATAGTTCCTGTGAGTTTACAGCTTTCCCCATAATCTAAGTTAAGCAAAACTTGATTTTTTTTTCCGAGTGCAAATTTAAGCTGAGACAATAATTAGCAACTTGTTTGTTTGTTTGTCACCTTGAAGGAAGAAAGATCAAATATAGCCAGCCTGAGAGCTTCTTTGCCCTTCCCTCTTGATGCATTTAATTAGATTTCTCATGTAATGTAAAAAAGAGATAGTACTTTGAGTATGACAGAGGTTGCTGGAATGGCCTATCCATGTAAGACTTTTTGTTTTGGTTTGGTTTTTTGCCTCCTTTTATTTCTTGCTGGCATCATAGCCCA
This sequence comes from Psittacus erithacus, assembly GCA_009867235.2. Taxonomy (NCBI): domain Eukaryota; kingdom Metazoa; phylum Chordata; class Aves; order Psittaciformes; family Psittacidae; genus Psittacus; species Psittacus erithacus. The sequence continues at coordinate 39,497 of WYDI02145227.1, forward strand.
ATTTGTAATTTTTCTGAAAAAGTGACAAGTTTAAACAATTAACCCTTCTTACAGAGAATAGGCAGGGTTTTTTTCCTTTTTTAGAAGGGAAGGCTATAAATAAGCACAATGTACAAATAAAAAGGCTGCTATATAAGACAGGTAAGCGGCATGTTGGAAAATGCCCAGAATGAAAGTCTTACAGTTTTTTGCATATATCTATATCTATATATGTATTTCTTCCCAGCTCTTTGAAAATTGACTAATTATTTCTTGGTTTTCACAATATTTTTTCACATGCCTCTCCTGGTTTTGTTTCATTTTGGGCTTTTTTTTTTCTTTTTTGTGTCCCAGAGGACAAGCTTGCTTGATAACTGGAACTGTACATGTTAAGGCTATGAGCTCGGTTCGATGGTTTTCATGATGGGAAGCAATTGCAAGGAGGAGAGAGGCATTATGCATTGGTGGGTTACAGACCAGGCTTGCTGCATGTCACAACAGCTGAAAACCCCTAAACAGTTTGAGGTATTTTTTCCTTTCAGTCATGTCCTGGTTCATTGGAGTTACAGCTGGGAGGATCTTTCCCTTATTTTCTCTCCTGTGGTGCAGTTGTCACTCTGCCTGTGTAGGGGTGCCCTCTGATTTTCTTTGAAATCCCAGTACAACTCCCCTCTGTGCCCAGTGGACTGAGGTGCCCTGTGGGTATCTTCTACCTCCACATCCTGAAATGTTTCACGTATATTTCAGTGCACATACAAACCAAAAAAAAGAGGCTGAAACAGCAGAGTGGGTTTGCAATATTACCTGTGTCATGGTATTAAAACTGATTTTTTTTCTGAAATACCTTTCTCCTGTGTGCTGTCCAATCCATCTTCCAGACAAATGAGTTTGTCACTGTTTCAAACCCAGGTCTTTTTGCTGTCACAACTTTTGCTAGTAATGCAAAGCCCCATAGGGGATTAGCTAACCTGAACATTTCAAATTTTAAACTTACTGAAGTAAGTTTTGAGTTATAAGTAGGGAGAAAAAGCCTTTCTCAGTAATTTTCAAATCAACTTAGTATCTGTCCCACTGTACCTTCCTCTGCACCTCCTGCAGTAAAACTGGTGGGTTATTTTGGTGAATGTAGAATGAAAGTCCTTGGAGGGAAAAATCTTGCTTAACCTTGGAGGACGGAGAGATGGTGAAGCCTAGAAATGCCAGGACACAAGGAAGACTTTTCAGTCTCCTGCATGGGGAAATGCTTATGTGGACCCTGACCCTAACCAGCATCTTGCAGTCAGTGATTTCACCTTACTTTTAGATTGGGCGCCTAAACCTGCTGGATATAAAGAGGGGAGAGTTGAAGGTCTCAGGATTTAAATCACAGAAGCCATACTCCAAAGCAGATACCATTTTACAAAGGTATGAAAAGCCAGCGGAATTCCTTTGTTGATGGCAAGTCACTGAAAGAAGGTAATTGAAGGTTTTATTTCAGTTGATTTGATCCAGCTGATTGTATTTTATTTGAATACCTAAGTCACCTCTCTGAGGACTAAGAGGCATGCAGAACTGATTGACTCTTTCTCCAAACCTTCTTCAGAAATGAAGCGGTACTTGATATCAACAATGAAGATGCATGTCTTAGCAAATGCTCATAGGTTGGAGTTTGTAAAAATGAAGACACAAAGACACATTTACTGTCACGCCTGGAAGGAAAAAAAAAAAAAAGAAATCTTAGAAAACGGGGAAGGCAATAATGGGCTTTACTGCAGTCAAAATAGTGCTATGGGGTGGTCTTGTGTGGGGTTTTTTTGAGGTTTGTTTTTGGGTTTTTTTTTATGGCAGAAATATATCAGTTTATTTCTGCACAACACATGTATTCACATTGCTTAAACGCATCATTAAGATAGCAATTCAAAAGTCAATATTTAATTTAAATGTCAGACTACTGAGGTTTCAGTTATTTCTTTTCAAAAGGGCTTGAACTGAGAACATATTGGCCTATAGTCTCATAGGTGGGAATAGTTTGTAATGGGCAATTATGGGCTAAATGGGCAGGGTTATGTGGTGTTTATTTTATTTGTGTATTCAGAAATATTCAATACTTAAAAAGTAATAAAACAATCTCTAGCGGGTAACTGATTTCTGTAAACATTTTGTGTTTGCTACATTGATCAGTTATGATACTAAAAGACAGTGTATGTTGAAGTGCTCTTTCTGTTTCTGGTGAAGTTTGCTTGTTAAAGGAAATGTTATCCTTTCATTTCCCTGCATAGTTACGTTTAAAGCCGCTGCAAGCGTTTTACCAAGGAAATTGAAGAAGATACCATAAGGTATTTTGAGTCATTAAAATTATCTGCAGAAGCCATGAAATGGCTGGCATCAAAGGTGGCTGTTTGGCTGGTTATGCCCATATTTACAATGATCTTCAGTAACTCATAAGATTAATGAGGATGAAAAGTCTGCTTGGGGGGGATAAAAAGTAGCTAGAGGAATATCTGGGTGATGTGGATTTGGCAACTTGGTTGTGGAATAAAGCATGCGTGTTTGTTACAGCAACCTTTCATCTGGTTATGATGCAGATCTTGTTGCTACTACATCTTGTTCCAAATGAGAGAATTAAGGAGTCTCACTTTAGTATGAGTAAGATACTTTGGTAAATGAAGTAGAGACCTTCATTGAAAGAAGTTCTGCATGTTCAAGAATAATTTTATTTATTCTAGAGCAGAACAAGTTGTTGAGGAATTTCTTGTCTATATATCAAAAAAACTCTAGCAAGGAAGGTGAGAAATGGTCTTATGCCATCCTTGGTTGTTAGTTCCAGTCAGCTTAAAATGTGCAAATTGATAGCACAAACTAAAAGCCAGATTCAGATGTGGTGTATCCTTAGAAGCACAGCTGTAATTTGCTTATGATATATTAAAACCCAGAAACACCTCAAGCTGCATTAGGTGGTGCTGATTGCCAGTTCCCTCCTACATAAACGCCATTAGATGCCTAAAGTTACAAATTGCTTTAATAACTTTCACAACTGATTGGTAATCACCCTGCAGTTAATGAAACAGGGAAAACACCTTTTGCTAAATGCATTGTCTTCATTTCCTCCTGCATAATTTCCAAGGTGTAGAGATCATTTTCAACAAATCTTATGCTAGAAAGGTCATCTGTTAAGTTTTACTTATATTCATGTTCCTATTTTCCTTTCTTAGTTCATATATATATGTGTGTATATATATATGTGTGTGTATATCTATCTATCTTCAAACCAGTTTTTCCATGCCCTGTTGTCCAGTGTGGTTTTGTGCATATGCTCTAGCATTTGACTGCTGGTTACCTCTGAGGAGATCTTTGCAGCTCAGTGGAAGTGATGCTGTTAAATGAGACTTCCAAAGCTGTTCTTCCTGTGTGTCTGTCCAGTATCACACTGTAAACTCTCATAGGAGCACTTACAGCCTTGTAAAACCATGTGAGTTGGAGAATTGCAATTCAGGATAGATTTGTTTGGATGGGGTTGGGGTTTTTTTGTCCTCCCAAAGTGGTAAGAGTTAGAAGAATTAGTCTCTGGAAAAGTCCCATAAAATTGTATTGTCGTTTAAGGGTAAAATTAGTGGCCACTGGTTAATGATGCAAGAATTAAATACATGGCACTGAATTGAGTGCAACACTTTACCTCTTGCTGTTGCTAGATTTCAGAGGCATTAATGTCCATTAATAAACATCTGAAGGTAATTTCAAAGGGTGGGGGAGGCTAGAGAAAAGAGCACAGCAGTGTTTTATAGTTGAGATTGCCTATATATTAGACAGCTCTGACAAAGCGTGTAATTAATTTTTTAAGTGTTTATACTAAAGAATAAATAACTAGTAATACATATGGCACATTATAAATGTTTCAAGTGCATTGGAGTTGGGATAGATCTTAAGCTTGGCTTTGTTGTGGTTTTGAACAGTCAGCATAAGTAAGACTGGCCATGTAGGGTCAGGTTTTCTCAAGTGCATTTAGCGCACACTTAAAAGTCTAAGTAAGGTGGCCTGATTTTGGAGAAGTATTAACACCCAGGCTGTGTATCAGCAAAATTCAAAAGCGTGGTGGTGGTTTCTGCCATCCTTGCTGTCCTCAAAAAATATCAGCTGATTTCTCCGGCAGTCTCTCTGCTGACAGTATCTAAACTGATGCTGAGTACTTTTGAAACTCTGGTCCTTAGCTTTTTATATGATCTATAATTTTATATGAAGTGCATCTGAAGAAGAATATGTATGATTCATATACACATACAGGAACCAGCACAGAGGGATAATTTTAATATAAATCCCAGTGCTCTCTGTTTGTTATGTTCTGAAATGTTGCATAGAATAATTCAAATATTTATAGATGGTAGTTCAGCTGGTGCTTTGCTTGCAGCATTTGCCTTTTTTCATGTCTCAGTTGAGCTGTTCTTCCTTCCTTCCTTCCTTCCTTTGCACTGAAAACATTGCCTGTGCCCAGCACTGTCCTTCTGCTTCATCCTTTGGAAAGTCAAACCGTGAAAAATACATCTGAGGATCTGGGGTTCCATTTTCTGTCCTGGTCACTGAAACCATAGAGCAAGGCTGCATTTCTTTGCCATGTGCTGCATCAGGAATGGAGGAGTTTGCTTTGCTTTCTTTCTTTGCTTGCCTCTTTTGGGGCTCCTAAGGTAGAGGAGTTTATTTAACAGCTCCTTGTATACAGAAAGTAAGTTATGACTATGCTAGATGTGAAGTGATGATTAGAAGGATGTTAACATCTGCATTTTCATGCTGACCACACACAGTATCTTGGCCTGACAGTCTCACCCTGGGAGGTTGCTTCGAAGCACCTTCTTTGCACTGGAAAAAAAAAGGGGCTTTTTTTCGTGCCAGAGAAGCCCCAGTGTGCCCCAAGGAACTCTTAGGTTTGAGATGGCCTGAAAAGCAAGGGTGATATAATTACCCATAGAGACTCACATCTGTCACCAGCACAGAGTGAGAATTTAATCTATATGTATAAAGTTGCCTGTTTAGGAAGTGTGTGCTTTTTCTTTTTACTTTTGCTTTAATCTTCACTGCCTGGCTGGGAAAGAGAGAAGCAGTAAAGTTGTCAACATTGAGAAGCATGGTATAATATTAAAATGCTATAGTTTCCATTGAACAGATGATGGCAAGAAGTTATTTTAATGGGTTTGTTGAGAATTGTGCTTTCAAAGACTTCTAAATTATTGCAGACTGTGCTGCTGGGATACGTATGGGAAACTGCCATTTTAATTAGGAAGATACACTTGGAAATGAAAAGTAATTCTTTAAAGGTAATTTCCTTCGTGTTTTACTGACCGCTTAAATTTATTTACCACACAGACCTAGTGATAAAATAGGTTTTTATGGGTTAGTTTTTAATTAGAAATAATAGCTGGTAGAGTTGAAGTGATTAATCATCTTATCCGACACAGGCTGCAGTAGTCCTAGTGAAAGACAGTTATATTGACAATTTAGAGAGTGATCTAACTGCTTGTTTTGTCCTTAAACACCACCAACACCACCAAAATCACGTTTTGACTTGGATAAGGAGAACTCAGACTGTCTTACTCTAGTGAACTTCGTATGTGGATGACTAAAGGAATACCCAACAAAGCGGGGGTTTTGGCCTTTCGGATGTCACTGACATCCAAATTAAAGTAATTAAAAGAGTAATCCAATGTTGTGGTTTTATTTCTGCATGCAAATGGCACTTGGAGGGAGTCAACCAGTGATGACAGATTTATGGTGAGAGTATTTATGACAGCGGGCTTGCTGCTGAAACACAGGGGCAGATGCAAGTGAGTATTGTTTCAGAAAGGATCAGAGATTTTTAATCAGCCTTTTATTTTTTTTGATTAAAAATATGGAGATAGAAATTACGAGAAACTAAACTCATTGGGTTTAATGACCTAAACAGAAAGAGGGTAAGAGTTTGGGGAGTGTAGCGTGAGGAAAATTTTACATATAATGCCAGTTAGCTTTATAAAGCTTCACATTGAGTCGTGTATTTCCTTTACTCTTTCTGCCTGGGGAGGTTTTTAATCCATATTTCAAAATGCAGCCTGTAAGAAACAAGAGCCAGTGTGCAGTGCAGTATACATTTTAGCATGTAAGAAGCAAGAGCCAGTGCTTATCATTTTCTGGAAAGTAATGAAATGTCATGGCAAGTGCATGAAATAAATGTATTTTTATGTACTCATCTTAGAAATCAATGCAGTGATAAGATTCAGCTTTTTATTAAAGGGTCTTTCCAGAAGTCTGCGTCCAAGTGTGGGCTGTCTGACTGCTGCTAATAGCTTTACCTATTTTTCACCCTGAAGGTATGCTAATTATCTTTACAAGAACCAAGGCACTTTCTTCCTTTTCAGTATCCATAGGAACCCGTCGAGGGTGAAAAAGCCTGACATTTTGATTCCCAGCTTTTGTTTCCCTAATCAAAAATAAAGGCATAATGGATGAAAAGAAGCAATTTTATTCAGTCTTCTGATCACAGCAAGTTTTATGATTACCCTGAATCCCATTGCATTTTATTAAATTATTCCTCTGAGTTTGCAGAAGCTCTTCTTCAAGGAGAGCCCACTGCAGCCCAACTTGCAGTAATCTGTGTTCGCTTGTAAGCTCGGTGTTCATCAGGTAAGCTTGAAATTTCTCATTGGCCTGTCTAAGTTCTGAGTTTGGTGCAGAAACCAAATCACCCCCTGCCTGCGTGTTCTCCCCTGCCCCATCCTGCAGATTTGAGCCATCCTTGTTGGTGCAGGCAAAAGAGAGGCAGGACTGCATCACACGGCTTTCTGATTTTGTTAACAAAACAGGCTTTGCAAAGTCGCTGAAATTCAATTTGCATTTGGAAAATAAAAACATCGTGCAAAATGGTCTGCTGGGAGATTTTTCATGCAATGCAGGTGTATTTTCAGAGGCAGTAATCAAATATTCTGGTGCCGTACACACATAGCTTCTGGTTTCACTTTGATCCTTTTGTTTCATTTGGGATGAAAGTGAATTACTGTTGTTGCTTGCCCATTGAAGAAGTCCATTCACAGGACAACTGAAATGGTAAGCTGCTCTGAAAGTGCTATTTATTGGCTTAAAAAACAGTTGAAAGGCAGTTTTGTCATCCTGCAAACTTCATCTGGCAGTTCACGTGTACGGCCAAAGCCCCTTTGAGGGAAACCTGCCGTAGTCAATACTGAGCCTAAGCATGCATGTGAGAACTGCATCATCACTGATAGGAATCAGGGGGAATGCACAAAAACTGGTTGGGAAAATTGAGTAGACACGTAAAAAAAACCCACCCAACAATAGTCTCTGTCCATCTAGGTACAACTTAATGCCCATAATGTTGCTAAGGTATCTTGGTCATATTTGTGTATTTAGTTTTGTTCTGCTGACATTTTCTGTGCCTGCCTGTAATGTTTTTCTACTGGCTGTAGGCTGACAACTTTGATTTACCCTTGTAGAAACCTTTCCAGGCTGAATTTTCTGGCATTTATTTTCTATAAAGAGGTAGCTTCTTTTAAATAAAATACCTTAAGTAGTCCTTTTAACTAAGGGATTCTTCATTTCCAAAAGTGCAAGGTTTCTCTCCTCTTCCCCCAAAGCACCGTGAATTCAGTGTGGAGATGATAGTTGATTTGTGTGGGGCTGAAGGGCGGGTTTTGCTGGCTCCTAACTGCTCATATGCCTATGTAGGAGCGAGTGGCCTCACAAACCATTTTCTTTTCAAAGGTCTTCGGAAAAGCTGCGAGCAAGACTTAATTTATTCATTAGGCAGAGATCCTATTTGATAGTTTACAGCCAGTATGTATGAAGTAAGTATGGCTTTCATTAAAGAGGAGACATGTATTTTATCTTAGCTGAGGAATGGGGAAACATAGGCCATAAAGCCAATATTGTAATAGTCTCCCTTTTTAATAGAAAGCTGTGTGCTGCACTTCTGAAAAGCCTGGAGTTCTGGGGGCTAAGCTGATCAGAGCTCAGCATGCTTTTTTCCCCCCCTGCCTTATAACCCTTGTTAACTTTTCAACTTGTCAAGTACATGGTGGTTTATGAAATTTTAAAGCTAACAGTATGCTGTGGAGGGATCACAGCGATATGCTAGACTTTTGAGTACATCCTGACATGAATAAATCATGAACTCACAGAAAGTTGCAATTAAAGAACCCAAACCTGGATGCTTGGAATATTATACCTAGGTTCATGTGACTTTAAACGGGAATCAGGGCTGGAAGTGGTCCACACTTGAACTGGATATCAGCAAAAAAAAATGGTTTCTGTAGAACATGTGTCTCTTCCAGGGCAGCAGACTGATATTTACTGACCTGAAGTGGAATTATTGTTGCAGGAGTCTATTCCCTTCAGCTGAAACAAGTAGACATGATCCCACTGGAGGTGGAAGTAGCCTGGTCTGGTTCCTCCTGGAATGGCTTCCTTATAAATTAATCCTTCATTTGATGCTTACTTAGTTGGTGTCCTTCCTGTATTTTGCTTGAGTCTCCATAAAGACGCTGCAGGTTATATTAATGATTTGCTAGAATCTACTGTAGCTTTAGCAGTTACCTTGCAACTGTGAGTCAAGCAAGGGTTGCATTAACATTTCATCCCATCCCAGACTCCCCAGTTGCCTTTGAGGTATTTCTGATTTTCTGCAGACTTGATATTAGCAGCCGATCCATCTCATGCTTGCATCACTTCTTATTTTAGCTTTCCCCTTGAAAAAATAGTGAAAAAAGGAAAACAAAAAAGTCACCATTATGGTTCTGCCTTTCAAGAAGGTCTCTGAGGGAGTCCTGCCTTGACCATCAGTAGGGATACCTGGTGATTCACATCTTTTACTTCACGTCTGTTAGTAATCATCCTGACTTCAACAAGATTACCCAGGTGTTTAAAATAAGGCTGTTTTGTAAAGGTCTGTGGGATTATGAGCCCAGAAAGATCAGTTGTGTGACTAGTCACTGAGATTTTCTTTTAATTTCTCCTTTTATGAGTTTGAAAACTCAATAAAAAATAATGCAAAACACATGCATGATTAAGGCAGGGACTTAGCTGCAGCTATGCCAGGAAGTTCGCAGTTAGGGTTTCTAGAGGAACCCCCTCGTGTTTTTAATTCCTTATGTGTTTACACTATAAAAGATGTGCATTATGTGTCCACATATATGGACTGATAGCACTCCATGTAAGGTGATTTTTAAGTGAAAGCAAGTCTATTTCATCAGTCTGTCTGGGTCGGGTGGACACATGACTTTACCTTGGTTTCGTGTGGTTTTATTTTTCTCTCAGTCGTTTCTTGATATTGCTCTTATTGCTGCAGTTTCCAAATAGCTTCCAGCAGTGCACATCTGTAGGTGTTCTTTCATCTGCTCCCCAGAGAAAGAAGAATGTGGATTGAGTGTTTTGGTTGGGAAGGTTTATATAATCATGCACATGCTTATGTGTGTAATGTATATGTACATGCTGTATTAGAAAAGGGAAGTACAAAATTACTCTTTAACCCTGAGCTTGGGTTGAAAGAAATTGTTAAGATTTGAGGATTCTGGTGACGTGAGATATACGTATGTCTTAGATAGACGTCAGCAAGGAAGAAAAAAGAAGAAACATTTTGTTTTTATCAGTTCCCATCAACACTGCAGTGAGGAAATGTGTGTGCAGTAGTGGAAAACACAAGATCTTCGGTAGGGGTGTAGGAATAGTTCTCTCCCACGCATAGCCCATATAGGAAAGAGAATGGGAAGGATCTAGTTTCACATATCTTCTTCCACAGTGTTTTTCGTCTCATTTTACTTCAGTTAATAGTAGGCTTGAGCTGGTTTCACTGAGATGTTCCTTAAAGTGGAATAATTTGAGCTTGCAATCGTTCTGCCCTTGTCTCCCCCTCCTCCCCCTGTCTCTTCAGTAATTGCATCCTGGTTCATATTCATTTGGCGTGCTAATTGTTAGAGTTAAGAGACTTGGCAAGATGCTGAGGAATTAAAGTGATTGCCCTTTTGTCTGCAGAAACAATGGAAGCTAATAATTATTACTGTTATATTTTTGTTGTTAAAACTTCTCTCTCCTGCTCTCGGTTTCTGAGACCTCTGTTTTTCCATTGACAAAGAGCAATGTGATTTGATGTACATAGGCAATACTTCAGAATCCATCACTCACAGCCACATCCTTCCCAGCCTCCTATATATTAACAAGCAGATGTGTCATTCTGCAGACTGCTCAATAATAGATCTTTTTAAGAACTGCTTTTCCTCTGTGTCGTTCAGGTACTCCAGAGCTGGAATTGAAGCACTGCTTTCATTTTATATAGAGATATCAGGAGATACTCAGCTTAATGTAGAGTTGTATATTTGCATTTGCAGAACATTTTGTCTTCTTTTATTCTCTTTGCAGACACAAGGTTTGGAATGCCAAATAGCGCATCAAGATATACAGTGTGCAGGGAAAAAATAATGTCAATGTCTGGGTTTATTTTTATTATTTTTTTTTAATCTTCCTTACAATGCTTTCAAAGGAGCCCAAGGAACTCAGTACATCAAACCGAATGTTTCTTTTTGCTTTCAAGTAATACCCACAAATTTGATACCAAATTTGATAGAGCCATCCGACATATCCCTGATGATAAACATGTAAAGAAATTGCAGTAGTCTTCTAAGAAGACATAATTAAAAAAGCCTCAATGAAGTTAAGCGTCTTTTAAAAAAACAATACATCTCTATTCACTCAGCACACATCTGGATCCTGGCTCATGAATTCACACTCATTGCTGAATTGCAGGTTTCTAAGTTCCAAAGCTGAATGAAATGATCACCAGCAGGCTCAGCTGAGGGACATGGGGAAGCCCCAGTTTTCCCCTCCCCTGGCTGCTTGCTTCCTGAGGATGCTGGGATACTTCCTTCGTTGAAGCGGCACTTGAGTCTCATGGGTTCATTCCAGCAAACATCACCACAGTTTTGCTTTGCTGTACTGCAAACTCCTTGTCTAGTGTTTTCTTTTGTCCACACTATCCAGAGCCCTGCAGATTTTGATGAAAAACAGAAACCTACCTGTTTTCTATTAATTTGAACTCTTTCTGCCTTCTGCTGAAAATAACCAGTGCTCTGATGGGCAGAAGGTGACCCAGCTGGAAGAGGGCAAGGATGTGAAAATGTGCTGGAGGGCAGGAAGAAGGCTGAGAGCTGTTGGGAATGCCAACTGGGTCCCACCTCAAGCCCTTCCTCTGGATTGTCAGTGATTTTAAGGGAAGTCAGGTTTTCTAGGACTCTAGCAAAAAATTGCTTTGTAGAGATAGCAAGGGGCAAGTTGAAGTAATATGTAAGGAATGCTGATGACTACAATGTTGCTGCAATACAAACAGCAGAGCATGTTATTGTTATTATCCAAATATTATCCAGTTCCTGTAACATCTGGGAGCCCCAGATGTGGGCCAGGACCAGATGTAGTAGGTGCTGAATGACTGCAGAGCAGAGAGGGGCACCTGCTCCAGAGTACCCTTACTGTAAGGTGCTGTTATAGACAGGGCGTAGGGAGGCCATGGACAGTGACCCACATCAGCTGTCAGCCTCAGCGTGCCAGAAAGCAAGATCTATTAAAAATCTACCATATAAATGCACTATGGCTGTAAGTAGAGTTGCATGTGTTGTTTTTAGTGGCAGTTACAAGGCCAAGGGTGGTTTTGTACCATACTCAGTGCATATCATAAACCAGATGTGGAGTCTATCTTCTGCCTTGCAGCAAGAGAGGGCTGTAGAGAAGGATCAGAGAGTAGTTTTCAGCAATGAGTGGCTCTTCTTTCCATGCCAGTGTAAGAGAAAGCATATTTGTTTGGGTTTTGAATACAGAAATTCAGGGAAAATAGTTGTAGTAGTGGCAGGGTAGAACTACATCTTGGTAGCAGGAGAGGTGATATTCAAGCTGGAGATCAGCGATGAAGAAAAACCTTTCAGCTAGAAGCACAGCATTTGTTCTGAATGTGTGACATAAAGGTAACCATGAAAGAAAAACATGGAAGTGGGATGTGGTCAAAGCAACAAGATGTGGAAAGGATCTTCATGGCAGCTTTTTAAAAAAAACAAATGCGTCAAGATGATTTTCTGCAAGGCCACAGGAGAGGATGTTGCAGTAACCCAGATGTGAGTCCTTGGAGAGGAAGGGCTCAAATTTTTTACAGGGCTGTGAGCTCCCTTAAAAAAGCTGTGAGTGCCTTCTTGGGCACAGCAAGGAAAATCTGTGCATGTACAGCACAGCTTTAGTAATCCAAGTGTACCCTGGGTTTTAGTGAGCTTGGTTAACCTGCTGGGGCCATATGTAAAGCAGAACCGCAGCAGAGAATAAGCAGGGCCGCAGCAAAGAGACCAGTGTTGTCCCTGAGGAGTGGAGGGGGAAAGACAAAATCGGGGGTGGGAGGAAATAGGTGGGTGACAAAGTGCCCTCCAGGCTGCTTCTCACAAACTGGTTAATATCTTTGTAACAGAACATTACTGGAAGGAGGGAGAGCTGCATTGCTGGGCTTTCCAGTACAGGAGCAGCGTCATTTTGAGCTGCAGGGAGTCTGGTTTTCTGAGTTGCATTTTGGCACTCAAACATGATATCTTGTGTGCAATGTGTCGTAGTTCCTGTTTCGTTTAACCTTGTTGTTTTCATTTTTGAGTGAAACGTTAGCTTTTAATTTTTCTTGCTTACATGTACTAATTAGTCACCCATTCACTTTCAAGTTCTGTGTAACAGTTGAATTTTACCTGCCTTTCCCGAGGCAGAGGGCTGATTGACATCTCTGCCTCCGTCCAGCTGCCAGTGTTCGCAAATCACAAAAAAAAAATAAAAAATCAATTTATCTTTCTACCCTTCTTTCAAATGTGATTGAAAGCAACCGGTGGGCTCAGAGGTACAAGGTGGGGAGGAAAGACAGATAAGAGAGACCAAAAAAGCATTGCTCTCACTTCCTTGGGAAACGTGCAAAAAAAGTGTACACTTCAAAATCTGGGGGAGCTGGAGAACTGCTTTTTGTTTTAACAAACATAACTGTTGCTGTGGTGTGGGCTGTGTTTCTTTGGTTAGTTGGTTGGTTTTCCCCCCATTTAATTTAAATGTGGTGAAGTTTCTGCTGAACCTGCAGGGTAATTAATTTTCTTGTGCAGCCACAACATTTGTAATTTGGTGGGTTTTAAAGCCGAAGGAGTGTTGTCCACCTTCTGCAAGTCCAAAGAAGCTTGCTCAGAGCTGGCAAGGAGGCTCCCCTGTGCAAGCTGTATGAAGCACCTGGCATGGCGCAGAACTTTGGCGATGGAAAGACTTCTGAAAAATTTCTAATTGATTCTAAAAATTAAGTCATTATGTAAATGTTTGTAATTCTGGGCTGCTCAAACAAGCTTCATTAGGAGGAATGCCAGAGCAAGAATTAATTATACTTATGTGTAATGAAGAGTGGACAGGTCCTGAAGAAAGGCTGCAAAGTGGAGGAAGGAGGTGCTTGCCCCCCCTTTACCAGCTCTGTTTGTGAGATACCATTTCATAGGGTTTCTTTTCCTTTTTGATTTTATTTTACAGGGGGATGTCTGTGAATATCTGGTATGAGATTATACTTTTATTGTCTGCCATGAATCCCCCCTAAGGGTAGAACAATGTGGAGATGTGCAGGCAATGCTGCATTACAGGAAGCATTAGAGGCCTCTATCTCCACCAGTAATGACCAATTAATGACCACTGAGATGAGCTAAGGAGAAGTCAAGGCTACTCAGAGCTTTAACTCATTATTTCCTGACCACCCACAGACAAAGAGGCCATTATTTCTATAGTTTTTTTTAATGAGTATTTTGGATGACTACAGGACTCACTTCACACCCAGGGGGCTGTCTGGACATTTTGCTTCCAGCCTGCAAGATACCTTTATGAATCACATAACCAGAAGAAAATCCCACATCTCAGTGGTGGGTGGAAGAAGTTTGTTCGGCCGCTGCTAAGTTAGGATAGGCTGGTAGGATTTCTGAGGGGACTTGGTACCGGCTTTGATGTTAATGCTCATCAGCCCATCAGCAATGAATTTCAAGGTGTGCATCTGCTTATGCCGAATTTGCTGTGCAAAATGAAGCACAGATCATGCTGTCTTCACTCTCACAGTTGAGTTCACCATTTAAAACCCCCATAGGTTTTGCTAGGCCAACTCAGAGACAAAAATGAAGAAATAGAGAAGAAAGTGGCAGAAGAGGTGTACTCTCATGTCTGTTGAATGTCAGGTATTGAAACTAATAGTGAAATGGGAAATTCTCATTTATTTTTACAATTAAATCTGAGGAGCAGGGACTTCAGGTGAAATCCTACCTCTACTTAAGCTGTGGGTATGCTATCATTTAATGTCCCTAGGGCATACATTGCACTCCATACATAGAGGTTTTTTTGCTTTACTAAGCACATGGTCTTGTTTCAGAGCTGGATGTTTAATGACTGGTACTAATAATGACTGACCAGTCAGGCTGGCAAAGTAAAAGGCTTGGAAGGAGAAAAGAAGGCAAGAAAATCTTGAAAGGGTAAAGATGATTGGATTGGACTGGTAAGGTGATGGCGTTAGCAGTGAGGGGAGAAAGGTGGAGAAATCCAGATATGATGCCACTAAATCCAGTTGCCTTTGTTCGATAATAATAAATGCCCCAACCAGCAGTTGTGGATGGGACCTTCACCAGCAACAGCACAAGTCAGGGGAAACATGTGGCAATTGAGAAGGCTCTTACAGCTGCTGGGACTGGACTGTTGACACCCCAGATACCTCACTCGTGCTAGTGGGGATGTTCCTCCACCTGCTGCTCTTTTACTTCCATCAGCATCAATGGTCACTGCTACTGGGAGCCATAAGCATGCATGAGTAGAATGTGTCCTTTGTTTTAAAAATTCAGACTCCTGGTTTTGTTGCTTCATCCTGCACAGCCTTGCACAATGCAACAGTGTGATCCCTCCAGGCTTTATAATATGGGCTTTCTTCATGGAGGTCTGGGGGGATTTATTAATGAGCTCTTCTGCATGGCTGGTAAGCACAGTGGTAGGAAAAGATAAGGCAAATGTCTTTTTGTGTTGCACAAGCATTAAATAAGAATGCTTTGTAATAACAGAAAGGAACAGACAGGGGAGCCCTTGTAAATACATTTAGAAGAGACTGGGAAGGTGATACAGAAGCAGGTTTATATTTGTGGCTTTGGGATGGAAGGACAATTAAGTGTTTCTATATACGCCCACACTGCTGCTGCCATTCCTGCATCCTGGGAGCCTTGCTGGGTCTCCATGCACACCTCAAACAGTACATGCAGGCTGTAGTCCTAGGGAAGGAAAGGGAGCAAGAAGTTGATTTACTTTGGTGCTGCAGGGAGTGAGTGGGGTTTCACTGGCTGGGCTGCCCATGTGCACTGAATTTAAGCCCCCAGCCCTGCCTTGTTCCCTGATGGGAGGCATTATGGGTCCCAGCTGTGGCCCCATCTGTGCAGAGGGAGGTATTTAGCTCTTCCGCTGGGGAACTGACAGGTTGGATGCTGGAGTGAGCCCTGCTTTGCAGTGGCTTGTTAAAATGTTCCTGGCTGATGGTGGTAAGAGGGAGATGTGAGGTGGGGGTGTCATGGGAGGCAGTGGGTTAGTGACTGCTAAAAGATAGAAGAAGATTTTTTTTTTTTTTTGGTAAGTTGGTGTTGGTGAGGTCTTTCAGGCTTTATTCCTCAGCAGAAACAGGGTTTAAGTGAAAACTGGTGTGTCTGCACTATGACCTTGGGTCTATGCCTGTTGGCAGATTCTCTCACGCATGCCTCAGTGGTATATCACAGTCCCTTTGGCTCCCCTCTCTTCCTTCAAGTTGTCATTGCCCCTCCTTTTGCCTAAAACACAGGTAATGCCTTCAGTAGTGTTACAAAGGCTTACTGTTCTTCTCAGATATGCAACCCAGAACTGGGCTGTGCCCAAATTTAAAATGCTCTTAAATGAAAATTAATAGCTCTTAAAATGCATGTCTGTGGATGGTAGTTGTAATAATCTTCAGCCTGAGGTGGAAAGGAGAAATGGGAGATGAAGACGGTATTATTTGTTGCCTTGTATTATTGTACTTTGAAAGGGTTTATAGTCTTGGATATTCAGGCAAAAGCAGAGGCAGGACGCAAGGAGGCTGCAGATAGCATCATGTATCTGAAGCCCTGCTTTCATTATTATGCAGCACAAGTGGTTGTTGGCACAAGGACAAATTCCACTGTAAATTATGCGTGATTTACATGAGAAGCTCATTAATTCTTTAACACCGGATTTAGATGGTTTCATTTGTAAAGGGTGTCATTTTAAACACTGCTCAAACATATTTCCCTCTATCTGCTGACTCAGAGTGTGTGCTGAAAGATGATAAACAATAAATTGTGTGTATGTTCGTAAATACATGCACACAGACACATTAAAAAATGGTATCAATTAGAAGGTATATTCTGTGTTTAGCAATGGTGCCTGTGGTACACAAATTAGCTGCCTGTTTTGTAGTTTTGCCTGCCTCAACGTTTGCATGTTGTGGTCTTTTCATGTAGTCATGTAGTGTCTTTTCGTTTCATTTTTAGTATTGAACCTGGACCCTAATACTTCTTATCTGCCACTATGGCCCTTGTTTTAAGGGCTTCCTCTACCTGGGTGAGTGTGTTGGATTCTGCAGGACAAGCAACAAGCAGGGTGTTTTTGTTTCTTTTCCTTTATGCATTCCCTTTTTTCTCAACTCTATTGTAATTCAGAAGTTTGACTAGAAGAGTCCGGGGAGGGGGGGAGGTGTGTGTAAATAATTTCTTAGGGGAATTACTTTTTTACTGAATATGTTGTCTTTTGCTCCAGAATAGATATAGCTTATATGCACACTAGAAGTACCTGTTGCTGCAGCTTGTATGTTGAGATAATGTGGTCCATACTTTCATTTAATGTCGCTTTTGCATTAAACAGTGTGACCCTTCTGCATTAGCTGAAAGAATTATATGCTCATTTTCATCTTATAGTTTTAAGCCAGCATCTGGAGCTATGTGTTTTCTGATATAGGGCTGACACTGAAATTTGGACGATGGTGTAAGTGTTTTATCATACATTCATATGCTGTCCAGTTTAAGTTGCGGCTTATAATTGTTCTAAATGGGCAGTTGCTCTTTAGAAAATCTTAAGCTTGATGCAAACAATATATGTGGGACAAGCTGCCAGACTCACCTTTGAAGTCTCTAGACTAAGGAAACTGTTCCTTGACATCTCATTACTTTCATTCTCTTATTAGAAACAAATGTGGACTTCCTACATGTAGATTAAATGTGGCTTGAATTAAGAAAGCTGAAGTAGACAGCAACGAAAGAGGAGAAATCATGTTGCACTCTGCTGTGGTTTTGTTTATCAGGACATAAGTCTGAATTTATTACTCTTTATGACTTGTAAGGTAGTGCATGGAAAGTAAAAGGAATAATATTTTTTTCCTATGACTGTCAATCTACCATTCATAGAATCACAAAACGGTTTGGGTTGGAAAGGACCTTAAGATCATCTAGTTCCAACCACCTTGTCATACACATTTAAGCAATTTTGCCATAGGGAAAAGAAAAATATGTCCATCCTAACTAACCTGAATGCCTACAGTGGTTGTTCTTTTGCACGTAGCAGGGTTTTCCTTGCTTTGGGTGATTTTTTTATTTTTTTCTGTTGCCTGGAGAAAGTGGTTTTGACTCACAAGGCATAGGGAAATGTAGGACAGGGTTTTGACGGAGGAGGAGGGAAATTCTGTAGCTCTCTGCTTGTGAACAGCACACGTCAGACCTTCCCTGACCTTTATTGTTTGTTTGGCTTAGCCCTCAGGCTGAAGTCTTGTATCATGACCTCTCTGCAGCACTTGCAAGAAGTGGATAAACTTGTTCTTGAAAATAAGAATGCTGACAACATTTTTTTCTGTTCCAGCAGAAATTCTTGCATAGAAGCTCCTTATCTAATTTATTTGAGGAAAATTTTGGAGAGGAGGAGGAAGAGGGGAAAGAACAAGAAACATTATGCTTTTACTTTTATTGTCCTTAACTTGCTTCTTGAGGAAGCACATCAGAATCATAGAACCAACTAGGTTGGAAAAGACCTGTAAGATCAAGTCCAACTATTACCCCAGGACTGCCAAGACCACCACTAAATCATGTCACAGGAAGCCTCATCTACATGATTTTTGAACACTTCTAGGAACAGTGACTCCACCACTTCCCTGGGCAGTCTGTTCCAATGCCTGACCCTCTCTGTTAAGAAATTTTTCCCTATATCCAGTCTAAATCTCCCCTGGAGAAACTTGAGGCCATTACCTCTTGTCCTGTCTCTTCTTACTTGGGAGAAGTGACCAACCCCCCACCTCACTAAAACATCCTTTCAGGTAGTTGTAGAGAGGGATAAGGTCCCCTCTGAGCCTTCTGTTCTTCAGACTAAACAACACAGGCTTGTTCTCAGACCCTTTACCAGCTTTATTGTCCTTTTCTGGACCCACTCCAGCACTTCAATGTCTCTTGTAGTGAGCCCTGCAGTTGTTTTGTCTTATTTAACAAGAATTGCAAAGAGGTGCCTCCTCTTCCTCATACCCCACTCTGTCTTGGATATGTTGGGAAGGAGGTAGGATGGAATATACATGGTTGTGGATTGCAAAGAGCCAGAAATGCTATACCTAAAGTTAATGCTTGGCAGGATGGAGCACTCTTTAGGTAATGCCACCGTGCATCCTTTCTATATAAGCCTAAGCCATTGACTGTAAAACCCTATGTTGGCTTGATTGGTTTTCTGTAGCACTTCTTTTTTTATTTTATTTTATTTTTTTTTTTAAGAGCCAGTACTCCTGCAGGTGTAGTATGAATTTTTCTTCCATTGTTCTTGCTTTAGCTTGGCTAAACTTTAGGTCTAGAAAAGTGTTTGAAAATTATTTCATGTTTTTTTCTGAGGAAATATGCAAAAGTTAGTTTTGTTTCAACTGTCCCTAAATACTGTACCCTCAGAGGGCACTAGTGATTTCAGCCAGCCACTCCCTATAAGGATGTCCATGTCTGGTGTAAATCTGTGCAAGTATCATG
This sequence comes from Psittacus erithacus, assembly GCA_009867235.2. Taxonomy (NCBI): domain Eukaryota; kingdom Metazoa; phylum Chordata; class Aves; order Psittaciformes; family Psittacidae; genus Psittacus; species Psittacus erithacus. The sequence goes on from WYDI02145227.1 coordinate 58,507, forward strand.
GGGGAAAAAAATTGTAGGAGCAGTGCCAGATGATACCATGTGTGAAAAGCTGATTCCAGCTGTTAATGGTGCTCATTAAGCATCATGTTCTAACACAATGTTACTTTTCAGTGTAGACAAGTCCTGTGCAATAATTCCCTTTCCTTTCCCCAAACCCATCATGCAATATTTTGTCTTTAGTAGAATATTTTAATTCTTTCTAATTTTTTATGGAAGTTATATCCATAGCTCAAAATGCAAACAGAGTAAGGTAGTGATTATTACTTTGGTGAAGGTGAGTGCCCCTGTTTTGGTTATAAACACTGTTTCCATCCTGAAAAACATACAGCTCTCAGCAGGCAAGATTGACAAAAGGTGGGAGAAGAGTTATCTTTTTGACAGAACTCTGCCACGGCAGAAAGCGGAAAAACAGATCCCTGGTTTTGTAGACTTCTAAGTCTACGAAGTATTCCCATTTGGAGAAATATAGTGGAATACAGGAGTCAAATTTCTTCATATTTCTCTAAGGGAAAGCTCCAAAAACATTTTAGCTTATGTTCCTGATATATAAGAAGCCAGGACAAGGAATTGCCTGAAATAACACAATCTGCAAAAACTACTCTCTATATGTGTATAGTCATACACATATGTATTAAAATAAGAAAAAATCTTATCCCATTTTTGCATGCTTATCCATATGCGGATGCTTGGGTTTGGTTTCTGCAGGGTGCTGTACAGCAGCAAGTGTGTATATATGTTGTTTTGCTCCCAGCCAAGACACTGAATAAAATTTGCAGTTAATGTTATGCAAAGTGGAATGAGATGAGCGTATCACCTGTAATATGGCAAGGTATTAACTTCTTAAGTTGGAGAAATGATCTGGACAGGCTGGAGTTTTAATCTGACTCTTGACTGTTGTGCCAAATTTCGGCAAATGTTTATAATTAATTTTGGAGTGGCTTAATTTTTGCACGTTAAAGGAACTGGTGTCTTGTTTTAGGCTCTGAAACAGGGAGGTGACTGGGCATGAGTCTGTGTGTGATTTATTTAAAGAGGCTGGCTTAGGGACTCTGAATTCATGCTTGGGTTTGAGCTGGTGTGTGGCATTCACGCACTGTGGAGTTATCTCCTTCAAATGGCAACTTCGTGGCGAGGCAAAGTCTGAAACTGAGATGCACAGATGAAACTCAAATGTTACATGCCTGTCTTTGTGGTGATTTGCTGCTGGTGTAACTCTAACAGCATTAATCACTTAATGAGTATCACAGCTGTAAAAAAAACCTGAAGACTGATGGTGTTTGCAATACCGTTTCTCATCCAGTCTTTGGCTGCTGCTCACTGTTAGACTTTGCCCACACTTTCCGCAGTTGAACAAACATTAGTTGACCAACAGTGTTTTTTGCCTTTGGTGCTTAGGATCCTGATTTATTCTTCTGTCTGAGCAGTAGCAAAACCCAGGTCTGCTCCTTTCCAAGGTCAGAGAAAATCTGGTTTATAGCCATAGGTGGGAGCTCTAACAAGTGGTGATGTTAATATACCAAGTGAATGATGAGTTCTTTTGAACAAAAGAAAAATTACTCTTAAAAGGCCAGGGGGGAAGTGAAGCAGTACATGACGGACATTGTTGTCTCTTTAGTGATGCTGTATACAGTTCTCTGTAGCTTATGATGTTCCTTCCCTTGACTTTGCTGAACAGTAGCTGCTGTGCCACCTTCTCACTGGACCCCCTTCCACAGTTCATGTGTTCTGGTCTGCCTGTGCAGAGCAGGTTAATATTTTATTTCTGAGTTAATTAGTGCCTTTAAGATCTTTTCTCTTAGGGGCTTTCCCAGTCAATTATAAGTAACTTGTGTTTGTCTTTAAAATGTAGTCCCACTGAAGGTGAGACAGCTGAAAATTATTATGGAGGACATATGCTAGTTCTTAAAACCCTACAAATGGTATTTCATTACCCACCCTCCTTTTCCCCATGCTTTTAATTCTTTAAGGATCTCTAAATAAGCACTTTTTAAATCAAATTAGTAAGGTGCAAAAGAATGGCATGGAGTTGTAAGCCAGATGCAGGTCATGGTAACTCAGGTGTGCTGTTCCCTAGCACCCATGCAGCTTTCCTTGTGGCAGTTCCTCTAAGAGAACCTGGGGACTGGATGCAAGCTGAGATTAATCCCTAGCCTCTGACATCTCTTTGCTGAGGGCTGGAACTGTGCATCAAGTTAAAGTTGTGTAAGCTGAGAAACAGAGACAACGTGATGTTGAGAGCAAGCCTGGATCTTGGGAACATGTTGCTCAAGTGACTAGAAATTAGGCTCCTATCCTTGTGCCAAACCAGAGTTAGGTCATGTGGGTTTCAGAACATTTTTTAAAAAAACAGTGTTAAACAATAAGCTGGATTTGATGATTGATAATTTATTGCTCTTGTTTTGCTCTTTCTGCTTTTAGCTTTGACTTGTGCTGTACCCTTGAGGTACCTTGCATTATAGAGTGTACAGTATGTGTAGGAGAGTGCTGAAAATTTGACCTAAATACTGATGTTTTGAAGTGCAGGATTGAGGAGTATTTCTGGAGCAGATAGTGCTGCCATGCTCTGCTGACTAAGGGTAAAAAGAGGGAGGAGGCATTTTTCTCACAACAGTTTCTCCTCTTGCTTTTCCAAAATTTTGCTTGGAACTTTGGCTCAAATAGGTTTGGACATTGCCTTCTGCATTTTAGTTGGAGACTGCACGTAGGTGCTTATCCCTGTCTGTAGCTTTCATAGTTACATTATTTTGTCATGAGAGTGGCTCTTGGTCTGAGTTTTGTGTAGCAGAAAACTGTTGAAAGAGCAAATGATGAACAGATATTCAAGGCGCCTCATGGCTGATAGTCTGATGGAAGAAGTGGGCAGGAGTATATTTATGAGTCCTTATCTCTTAGCTATTTTCATGAATCTAAAAGAAGGTTTCTTTTACTTTTTTTTTATTTTTTCTTTTATTTTTTTCTTACCTTTTTTTCTTTTACCTTTCTTTTTTTACCTTTTTTTTTTTTCTTTTCTTTTACATTACTTTCACTGCTTGCTGCTCTAAGAAGCCATATCAAGTATAAGAACTTCACCTATCAAAAGCTACTATTGCAGCTGAGAAGCTAAGCCATGGGGCCTCAGTTGTGAATTTGCTGCATGGTTTTTTGTTTTTGTTTTGTTTCTTTAATTATGTTGTTTTTTTTTTTTGTTTGGTTGGTTGTTGGGTTTTGGTGATTTTTATTTTTTTTTTTTCCATCCCTTTCTCCATAGCGCAGCCTTATGCACATATGACTATGATACCCATAGTCAGCTTATGGGTATCTGGAAGAACAGCATGTTATTTTTGGTGCAGTTTTCTTTAATTTTTGTTTTTTTCTGTTTTACAAAGATGGCAAGTAAAGCAATCTGATTTATGACCATCCTGGGATGTTCTTTCTCCCCTTACAGTTTTCTGCAGTGATGTAAAATGGAAGAAAATATTTTTCAGGTTCTTAGAGTTAGTTATGATGAATGAGCATTTGCATTGGCCTTACACAAGGATAGATGCCACATGGACCTTGGTGGGAAGTGGTTTTGATTACTCAAATGTGGATGGTGCTCACTCAGTTTCAGAAGAGAGCTCCCCTGATTGATGTTTTTAATGAGCTAAGGGAGAGTATTAAAGCTGCCTGCCTATCTACCTACAGGCCCTCAGGGTTCGAGGGCTAAATCACTGTAAAGCATCAGAAGAGGTTATCTAACCAGGCATTTTCCCTGGTGTATATGGTATTCATGTGTGTGCATATCGCACTCTTATTTCTCTATTTTCTCACAAAGCAGAATGAATGACTGTTCTCAGCAGCAGCCTTGAGTAAGTCTTGTCTAGCTGACTGCCTGAAAACAATACAGCATGTCCAATTTCCTTGCTGGTTTGAGACACTGAAACAAATTCAGTCTTCTTTATTTCTTTCCCTTCCCCACCCCGTAAAGATATGAAAGGGGAGCATATATGAAGGAATTAATGTTTGCATGCGTGGAAATATGGTTGTGCGTGTGTATTTATTGTGTGGGCTGATAAATGCTTGGGATAACCTGGAAGGTATATCTGTGAGTATGCTACTTTACTATAAAAATAAACAGAAAACCTTTGGTAAAAGAACTTAATGCAATCAAGGAAAATATTGGATTCTGGGTGCTATTTTAAAGTCCTCCATCAGAATGGAAATGACATAATCAATATGTAGCTCTTTGGCTGTTAACTCTTCAGATTTAACTGAAATCACATTAAATGGAATAGATCTTATTCCTGGTTCAGAGGGTTATGTTCAACTGGACTCTCTGGAAGTCAACTACTTGAAAGCTGCTAACTCTTCACAAAATGATGATGCCTATATCTGTAACCAGCATCATCTGGAGCCCATCTGAAATGCCTTTATGCTAAGGCATGCAGCATGGGAAACAAGTAGGAGAACTTAGAGATGTGGGCGTGCCTAAAGAGCTTATAATAACTTCACTGGCATCGCAGAGACTGGTGGGTGGGATGCCTCCTATGAGTGGAGTGTTGGAATGGAAGGTTATGGGCTCTTCAGGAAAGACAGGCTGGGGAGACGAGGAGGGGGTGTCACCCTCTATGTCAATGACCTGCTAGAATGTGCCAGCAAGGCTGAGTGCAGGGTCCTGCTTGTGAGTCAGGGCAATCCCAAACGCAAATACAGGCTGGGCAGAGAATGGATTCAGAGCAGCCCTGAGAAGGGCTTGAGGGTGTTGGTTGATGAGAAGCTCAACATGAGTAGCAGTGTACCTGAAAGGTTGTCTTAGTGGGGGAAGCATGTAAGGGGAGATGCCTGCTTCGATTCTTTAAAAATAGACTGAGAACAAATGGGAATGATGGATCAGTTTGGAGCTGTTTTCGATGAGAAGCTCAACATGACCTAGCAATGTGCACTTGCAGCCCAGAAAGCCAACTTTATGCTGGGCTGCATCAAAAGGAGCAAGACCAGCAGATCGAGGGAGGTAATTCTGCCCCTCTATTGTGCTCTCGTGAGACCCTACATGCAGCACTGAGTCCAGCTCTGGGGCTCCCAACATAAGAGGGACGTAGACCTGATTGAGTGAGTCCAGAGGAGGAGCCACAAGGATGACCAGGGGGCTGGAGCACTCCTCCTATGAAGACAGGCTGAGAGAGCCGGGCTTGTTCAGCCTGGAGAAGGGTATGTTCTGGGAATACCTTATAGCAGCCTTCCAGTGTCTAAAGGGACTGGCAAGAATGCAGGAGAGGGGCTTTTTACAAGGGCATGTAGTGACAGGGCAAGGGGGAATGGCTTTAAACTGAAAAAGGGGAGCTTTAGATCAGACATTAGGAAGAAATTCTTCACTGTGAGGGTAGTGAGATGCTGGCACAGGTTGCTCAGAGAAGTTGTGGCTGCCCCATCCCTGTAAGTGTTCAGGGCCAGGTTGGATGGGGCTTTGAGCAACCTGGTCTAGTGAGAGGTATTCCTGCCCATGGCAGTGGGGTTGGAATTTAATCTCTAAGGTCCCTTCCAACCCAAACCATTCTATGATTCTATAACCAAACAAATAATGATATAACTTCTATGTCTTGTTTTTTTTTTTCTTTGTCACTGATGTGGGCCCTGCTTCATCATGAACTAAATACAAGAATTTGTGGTGTGCATCCTGTTTGTTCTTCCTAATTCTCTCAATTAATTCATTGCCCATCTGCTCTCATGTGAGTTGCATCATGCGTTTCCTATCCTAGGGTATCTTTGCAAGAAATGATCTCTCTACCACTGATTTGAAAACCTCTGCTGTAAGCAAAATTGCAGGCCAGTGTTTGGGCTGAGTTTGCAGCAATGGGGAACATCTGTAACTGAGATAGATGTCAGTGGGAGCAGTTGTATCTACCACTGCTTGAAATGGCACCAATGGTTTTAAGTTCACTACTCAAACCAAGTCAGTATTGGAAATTTACAGGAAAGAAAACAACACTGATTATTTCAATTAATTACCCAAAAAGGTTTTAATGGATGCATTTGGAAAGCCTTAAAAGCCAATATTTCTGATTGCAAAACAGTTTTTTAAAATTTTCATTTCTTGTAAAAAAACCCAAAACATACAAACAGAATCTAAACGAAAAACCCTCTTGTGTGCTGGAGATGCTGTCATGAGAGAGGCCTCCTAGGTAGCATCTGTTCACACTTCCCACATATTGTGTAAATATATCTACTTCAAGTATTTAATCTTCCCAGAAGTCATGCTTTCCTCTTTTCTCCAAACAAGAAAGCTGGAATCATCTCTCTCCTTACAAAACCCACCTGTAGCTTGGCAAATGACCAGTTTAGGGTTGTTTCGGTTGAGTTTGAGTTTTTTTGATAATGCTTCAATTTTAAGTTTTGCATAAAAGCTGCAAATGTTTATGGAGTTATGAATGATCTCATTTCCCCCTTTCTCCCACTCCCCAGGAACATTCCTAATAAGTTACTCAGTCTCTCTCTCTTCTCAACAACAAGAACTTAAGCCATAAATAAAGCAACACTTGAAACTCTAAATAATGTTTGGACAGCTTGCACTGAGGGCTTCCCAAAGGGAAGAAACTATTCTGTCATGGAAGTGTATCACGGGGCTGTCTGGTGTCATGCTGGAAGCTGATGGTGTTGCTTCAGAGCATGCTGTTACATAAGCAGAGTGTCTCCAAGTTCCTGCAAGTTGTGTCATGTTATTTTTTTCCCCAAGGGTTCCTGAAAAATTGGCTTGTGGCTATTGCTTAGAGTAGGGGAAGGGGAAAAAGGAAGAGGGAGAATGAAAGTCACCAAATACCAACTGGTGCCAAGAAATTCCACACTAAGGCTAAAACTGCAGTCTTATCTCAGGACTTGGTGTGTGTGTGTGTGAAAATGGCAGGAACATATGTCAATGACAGATTGCCAACCTTAGCATTTAATTCCTGGCATTTTGTGGGTTTATAGGATTTGCTGACAAAAAGATGAGGGGGAAGGTTTGGATGGGATGTAATTTCCTGAGTGTTATTCTTGAAGGGAAAAATCTCAGCTCATCTTCTTTTGTTTGAATATATTGGAAACAGCCTCAACAATCATGGTTTTTCATTAGAATAAATAACTTTGAGTTACGACACTTTTTTTTTCCTTTAAAAGCAATGTCCAAACCATTGAAGAAGTATGCATAATTAAATACTTTCCTTATTTGAACTTTATTAGATAGTAGTCTATTTCTTTCTTCCTTTGACACGTTTGAGCTATGTTGAATCATGGTGTCTTAAAATGTGTGTTTTCAAAGATGTGAATCACCCCAGCCTGCCTGTTCCACAAAGATGTGTAAGTGGTGTTTTGAAAACTTCTCAGAAGCATGATAGTGAGGATATTAAAAATTAAGCCCTCTATTGTGCCCAGGTGTTTATTTAGACACTAACTAGCCACAGTATGTGGAAATGCTGTGTACTTAGTCACTTTGCCTTTTTATCTCTAAATTTCTATCTACCCATTGAAATATTCTTGATCTGAGAGCCTCTAAGTTGCTTTTGGCATGAGCCCTTGACACGGGACCAGCCATTTTAAGCAATGCAATTATAAATCCTGTTGAACTCTTGGGAATTTCATCTGGGTAGCTCTGAATATTATATACTGAGTGGACAACCTGGAGGAAGCTATTAAAAGTTTTCAGGAAAACCACAAAACAATTTGAATTTTCTTTCCCCTCTCCTCTCCAGACCAGTTCCTGGAGGAAGGAGACTGGAATTAGAAGGCTGTTTTTCCCTTGGAGGTATGACCTGTTTCTTTCTTGACCAAGGCAGTAGCTTGGGAAAAGGAGAGTGCTGCACTGATGGAGGTTTTGAAACCCTTTTCAAGGAAGTTGCTACTACATGTAAAATGTCTTCTAATAGTCACAAGAGGCCTAGGTCTATTTAAGTGTACATTAATCTACTGCTGGTTTTCTCACTGAGCAAGAGTACATGGAAACTACTTTTAGAAGTTGGGTGCCAGCGTTTGCAAAGTGCTGGGTTGCACTATCTAAGGGGAAGGCAAAGGCCTTATTTTCTGTTTGTGTATCATCTCAGAATGTTCTTTGGTGAGTTTGAGGTCCCCTGGCATTACAAAAGCAATGTGCAAACTTCATAGTTTAGGGTTTTTTTTGTTTGGTTTTCCTGCCGATGTTGTAAGTTTTGCAGGCTATAAACTCTGTGCTGATCATGATGGGCTCTTCCTAACCTCTGCAAATCTGAGACTACAAAATGTGTCTAGGTCTGAGCTTGTCGATGCACCTTGTAAACTCTGCAAGCAACGCCTCCAGTGGAAATTAAAATACTCCATGGGCCCTTTGTTTCGGGTTTTATTGAGCTGACAAACTGCTTTAGCAAAATGATATGTTTTATAATCTTCATGAGTTAGTTGTTCATTTCAGGGCTCATGAAATTTAAAAGCTAGGCAGGCCAGTTGGTAGTACTTGTAAAACCTGTGAGTCTGTCTTTGCAGATTGAGAGACTTGAAGATTTCCAACAGAGTGTAGGTGTCCATTATAATCTTCATAAATCTACCATGAAAGGGTTGGGACAGTTTACAAAATCCTCTGGTAAACCAGAAGATCATGATACCACACATGGCATGCCATTTCTTTTTGGTATTCTGTTAGAGTCTTAACGTGCTGAAATCCATTCTTCTTGGGCTCATGAGGACTACAAAGTCTGTGGTGAACACAAATGGTGTTTTTAATCCTGCTCTGAGGCTTCTTTCGTTTAAGTCCATGTGTGACTGGTATCTTCTGCTCCATTTTGTTTGGTTTCCCTATTAAAGTCTTTCTTCCTGTTGGCTGGGTGACTTAAGCCTGCTCCTTGGCAAAATGCACCTCTGAGAAGGTAGAAACCCCAAATGAACGGGGTGAAGGTGCATGTGTTTTCTTCTCTGTAAAACGCATTTGAACATCACATATGTAAGCACAGACTGTGGTGCTGGTGCACCCAGCACCATGATGTATGTGAGAGTGGAAGAGAGAGAGGTGTGAACAGAGGCTTTATGTGGTCCATTTGTCTTGAAGAAAGGCAAGGAAATGCTTGCTTTGCCCTGCAGCAAACCCATGATAAGAAGTAGAGAGGTCTGTCCTTTTTAGCAAGCCTAAATTACATAAGATAGTTCACCTTGTGATATTTATGATACTTTTCTGAATGGGGCATCTATGTAAGTCCCTAAGTGCTAAAGAATGGGCCTAAAATGCCTTGCTCTCACTGTTGGGGGCAATGACGAAGTAGTCTTGGTATGCAGAGGGTATCTAATCTGTTGGTGGGTGCTACTTGGGACTCCAGGGCAGGGAGATTTAAGCATTTCCAAACTTGATTCTGTTTTTCTATATAATGGTTGCTGTGTTCTTTCTGGAGAAATATCTGCCTGTATAAAATGTTTTGCCTGAGGCTTTCATTAGGATTAGTCAGCAAATGCCCCATTTTGATCATAAAGGATCAAGTCCAGATTCTTGTGGTGGGTTTCTTTCCCTTGAAGGAGACTCACTGACTTCTATGGCTTTTGTGTGAGCATGGGCATATGTGTATGTGCATACCTTGTAAATTGTTGCAAATTGCTACCAGCTTTTGAACTTAAGGGGAGCACAGAAGGACCAAGAAAACCAAAACAGGAGAGGAAAGCCTACTCTACCTTTCAGGTATCTCAGGATCTCTTAACAAAACCTGCTTGCAGGGCTCATTTGACATTAATGGAGCATTAACAAATATTTTTGCAGCTGGATTAGTGCTAATGGAAACTGTTAGTGTTGCAAGGGCCTCCTTGCAGAACTTTATGTTGCTTAATTTCAGGTTCTTGGATTGCTCAAGTCTGGGAGAGTGTGTGAAGGGCTATGGCTAAATTGCTGTCCTATCCTAAAGCTCTGGGCTAGGCAATGGGCTTTGGTATCCTTGAAGGCCAGTTCATGCAGGTGTGTATGATGGGGCTGGTGGTGCTAGAGGGAAAAGTGTAATAATTCCTCCTGAATACTATTTAGCTGCTTAGCATGCAACCAATAATATTTGCCCCTAAAAGTTAATTTCTTAGTGAAAACAGCTAACCAGCTACTTCTTCAGAATTTGTGCTCGTATCTCTGAAGTGATACCAGCTCATATCAGGTAGCAGTAGGGCATTTATTTGTAGAAAGAAAACAACCAGGTTGGGAAAGGAGGGCTGTTTGGCTCGGGCTCCATCTTTGCATGCCTAACTCTGGATTTGTTGTGCATTACAATACATAGAGGATGTGGCTTACAGCTTGCCCCTGTGCCTTGGGACTGCTGTATTCCCAGCTTGGACCTTCTGCCTTTAAAGTATTTTCTCTTAAGGATATTGCCTGCCTTTAAACTCCTCTTCTGAAAGGATTGCAATGTTGCATGGAATTCTATTTTATTTTTTTTCTACATACATTTTGTTTGAAGGAACGATGTAAATGTACGCAAGTAAGTTGCTATTGTGCATGAGTTGATGTATTTCTGTAAAGTATTAGGACGCGGAGCGCTTGATTTATAACACTGAATAGTTAATGTGAATGTCATAAATTACAACATTAAGCTTACTGAGTGTTCGAGATCCCTGCTTTGTGTGAGTTAATGGATAGAGGATTGAAGGTCTCTTCTGTATGCGCCTTGTGGACTTTCATACTTGGTTTTAAATAATGTTGTCAATACAGTGAGGCAAAAAAACCAGTCTTGTAGGTTTTGAAGACATGGGGAATGGGGTAATTTCTTTCCTTCTCTGTCCGTCCCTACCTTCTTCCTCCTGTTTTCTGAAAGTACACATGGCTGCAGAGCGCTGCACTGATGTCCTGGAGCTAGAGCTCTACACGCTGGCAGCAGCAGTACATCTATGAGGTGAGGAGGTAGCCTGAATGGCCAGTAGGATAAATTGCAAGTTGAAGAACTTTAACTTTCTTTTTTTGTCCACTTAAAGGGCAATTTGCTATGAGGGTGTCTGTAAGTTTCTTGTGGCTGTGTCTGCAGTGAGATCCACTGAAAAATGTTGGAAGTAGCTGTAAGCTATGTGTGGAAAGACTGATATTTATTCACTTTTGATCTGAAGCCGTGTCTACAAAATTAACATGCTTCCAGTCTCCGAAAAATCCCCATGGTTGCCAAATCCAAGTACAGAATGGGAGGGAAGGCCCAGGTACCCAGCACTAAGGAACTAGCTGGGCAGTACCAGTCTCGCTTTTCTCATGGGTTCCTGGGGACCACAGACAGCCCTGATGTTGACATCTGGGGGAAGAAAGGCAAATGCATCTTCGAAGTGTCATTTTGGGGACAGGAAAATACTGCTGCAAGGAAGAATAGGAATTTCTGGTTTATGGAAGGCAGAATTACTTGCTTCTGGTGCTGCTACCCTGAATTGAATTTAAGACCCCATAAATAAGTACAGTGTTGATAATGTGTAAATTATTGCCTTTGGAAGTAGAAAAGAAGTATTATAGCATAGTGATGAAAGACCACTGATAGTGCACATTAATGTTCAAAGGCTTACCGACCATCTAAATAAATGAATAGTTTGCCTTGGCTAATTATTTAAAGGATGAATTGGTGACATACAATCAGATGTTAGAAAAGAAAGCATCCACCATTGAATGGCAAAGCTCAATTGTTATAGGCACAAATGGTGGTGGCCAGTATTGGACTCATGCTAATGGTTGCTCAGACTGTTAGACTGGCTTTTTTGTCAGATCTGAGATTTGGTCTGACACCGGCAAACGTCTTCTATCAATTTAGCTTCTCCTTATATTTTCCCCTTCCTGTTCTCTTTTAGTCATTTGACAATAATTTACTACCTTGCTTAGCTTTTTAGTCAGTTGTCTCCCACTCCGGAAAGCAGGTTTCTTAAGTGCTTCTATGATGCCAAGTTAATTGCCCGAAAATAAGTGCTTGAAGATGGATCAAGTATTGTCTCATCAGCATTCAGCATCCCTGCCAGAGGATGGGAGGGGGAAGGGACACAACACCAGGAAGGTTTGAAGAAAAGAGATGAGGAACAAAGGAAAGCATGACTGTCTTGCAAATGGCCCTGGCTAGGGAGAGCCATCAAAGCTCTCCTTGGATGTGACTGAATTCCTGCTGTACTTGCAGGTTGTCCAGTGAAATGTCATCAGTGCTTCAGTGTGGACACAGGTGGAATTTATCTCCCCACCCAAAAATGAGAGGAAATACTATTCTTTTGTGTGGCTCTGATCTTGATTCCTTACTAAAGCAAAAGTTGAAGCATGTAGCTACCTATTCAGGCAATACTTGTGTTACCACTGCTTCGTTTTCTCTGCCCTTATAGAGCAAGGTGAGGAGTCAGTGCTCCTGACTTCTTATTACGATGAGGATAAATGTGCAATCTGAGAGATGTCTAAAATTCAAAGCTATGCAAGAGAGATGGCAAAAGTTAGAAGTGAGGAAAGCAGACAAAAAATGACAGCTGGCACCTGTGAGTTCACCTTGCCGCTGGTATATAGCACAGATACAGCACAAGACTGGATGTAAACCAGCACATTTTCCTTCTTTTTTTGCCATGGGTGATATGCAGAAACAATTATCAGGATATGAAAAAATGCATGTTTGAGGCATGCATTCTTTCATATCCCAATATGAGGATCATCTTTATAGGATAAAGCACCCAATGTCTCCTTTTAGGCCTGCGGGGAACTTTGAAGGAGCTGTGAGGATGAAGAGCAAAGATAGATGCCCAGCCAACATCAATAACAGATACTTATGTAGTAACCACGGTGCAAGTTGAGTCCTGCTGAAACCCTCTCTGGTGGGCAGGTGCTGGCAGCTCCTAGTGAGAGCATGAATGTGTTTGGAGTACCTGCTTGTCACCGTAAGTTGTGCTCCCCACATCTGGGGAAAGAAAGGAGACTACCACCCCCTCCAGACTTGGCAGCACCACCAGGGCTTTGCTTTAATCCTTCTTTGCCAAATACAGCCAAGGCCACTCCCTGGGATTTAACAAATCCTCTACTATTTTAGGCCTCAAGGGTATTGGAAGTGCTCTTGATCCTTCCTGCCCCATTCTTCCTCTGATTGCTTATGTTTCTGTGTTAGACTCTGCATTCCAAGGGTTTCTTGCAGTCTTCTCTTTCTGGGAGCCACTGGGCAGATTTGCCCTAAAGGTGTGTATAATTGCATCAGCCCTGTTACCTGACCTCAGTGAGTTTCAATGCCTTTTCTGCTTGCCTTTTAATCTGGGAGAATCTCCCTGCTCTGGAGAAGAAGACTTTTATTCTGGCTTGTGCATCATCAGTGGATTTCTTAAGTAAGCTTTATATGTAAAGCTTCTAACAAATGTATGTCAGTGCTATAGAGAACCTTTCTGACTTTCGCATCCCACTGGCAGGGCCTACAGTCAGAAATACTGCTCTTGCACTAGGAAATTTGGTATAGGCACATGAATCTCTGCATAGCCTATTATTATTAGCCAATTTGGAGAGCATATATATTATTTTGAAACCTTTCCTACCTTTTGACCCCCTTCTTGACATCAGAAACGTTGCAGCCCTTTACTTTGATTAGGCAGCAGTGGAAGTAAATAATTATAGTTGAAAAACACTCTAAAATATATTAAATATTCCTTTAATAAAGGTTCTTCATCAGTATTTGTGTCTTTTGTCAGACGTGCAATCCTAATTGACGCATTAGACTTTACCATTCACCTGTGAATGTTATCCCATTTTTTGCCTGCATTTTTGAAGGACCTGTCACTGCTGTATCTATGCAGCTCTTCCATGTCTCATTCACCAAACAGGTTGGGGCTGGCAATAACCAGAAAGAAGTGTAATGAGCCAGAGAGAACCCAGCATGCCTGCTGCATATATTCAACAGCATCCTAAGTGCTAAATTTGCACGTATACCCTTGTCAGTGCTCATGCAGTAATGTCAGTTCAATAACATCACTTAAGGACATGAAGATGGATTTTACATTTATAATGAATGAGATAATTTTATTATTGTTGCTAGCAGCAAAGATGTTTAGAGATAGTCCAGTTCTCAGCCCTGTGAGAAGCAGAAATGATGAAAGAAACATTGCAACATTCCTCAGCACACGTTTGATCCATCAATCACCCAAAGTGCACACTCCTAAACCATTAAAGTGTGACATCTCCTCAGACTTTTGAGCTTACTGACTTTAAAGCAGCAAGTCAATTAGGAAGCCAAACCTAGGCTGGGAGGAGAAGTAGAAACACTATTAAAATACTAACTTGACATTCTTAGGTTTGTTTGATAGGCTAACAGACTGCTAATATTTAATTTAAAAAAACCTGGAAGCTGTCCAAAGCAAACTTATGAATAACATAAGTTATGTTAAAGCAAACTTTCATTAAGCTACAGTTTTCTCATAATTAGTTTCAGCACAATGATACAGTTTCAGAGCAACTATAGCATTTCTTTATTTTGGTTACGGAGCTTTCTGTGAAGGGTTATTTCCAGATTTTGTGGTGTAATGAAATAAATTGGGGATTGATAAATCTGGAAAAAACCTAGACCGGGAGCCCAGTTCTTGTTCTCTCCTGACAGTCCCCTGGACATGAGCATTGCAATAAAATTTAACCTCTGTGTGCAGCTGCTGGGGTTCTTCAGGGGTGAAGTGTGTTGGTTGCAGTTCTCTGTTGGAAATGCCACTGTTAGTTACCTGCTGAATGACTGGACAGGAAGAAGAGTGCAAAGAAATAAGGTGTAGAGTTATTCTGAAAAGAAACTGTCTGCTTACATGACAGGGCAAGGTAGTCAGATGGATGTATGGAAAATAGCTGCTTAAAGATTTGACTGCTGTGATAGATGCTTGTGGCCCTTGTGGGCTTGCACCCTGTCCATTTGGTGCAGTGGTGTGTACTGTAGCTGGCATCAGTTTGAATGTGTTCATGGTGCTGGATGTACTAAAAGTCATAAAGCTTTTGTTATTGGAAATTTTTGCCTGATGTAGTATTTATGATTTTGCCTTCCCTTCCCTAAACTACATTAATTTGATTGAACATGAACAAAAATATCCAAAGGGAGTCAGGAGCCCAAATTCTCTTACCCAAACTGTCCTTGATTCCTTAAATAGAAACTCATCCAAAAATACAAAATGTATCTCAAAATAATTAGATAGACATGATAATATGTAATTAGTGACTCTTTTCTTATTATTACTTTAAAGCTTGTGCATGTCCCAGTAGTTCCAGCATTTCACCTAATAAGGTCTCTAAAATACTGAGGAACAAGGGAGGTTTTATTACTTTTTGATGTGTGTTTATTTTCAATGTCCATGCCTTAAAAGACGTAATATGCATGTGTGACAAGTGTTTGTATTTCCTAGGTGAGACGAATGAGCTGTGGGAGATAAAGTGGTCAGTGGGTGGTGTCAGTGAGAAGCATTGGCTATGGCTGTAGTCATGAGTCCTGCAGCTGCTCCTCAGAGGCATGGGAGTTCATGTTCTTGACAGCTTCCCCTCCAAGGTCTTCAGATTGGCTCTTAATTGGCAAGCTCATTAGTAGGCTTGCTAACAGGAGGAAGAGCAAGCCAAATTTGCATTCTGTCAGCACTTGCTGTGAGAAGTTAGTAATGAAATAGCTGGTTTTTACAGTGCCTTCTTTGGTGCCTACTTCTAATGGCTTAGGTTTGTAGGCCTGCTATAAACCCCAATAAATATAACAGCCATTAATAACTGATTGATCAAAGGGATTTATGTAATCATGGGATTACAGATGCTAATTCCTTTTTGCAGTCATGTTTCTGCATTTTATTGATCGAGGAACTGGCTGTAAAACTGATTTAAGCTAATGACATGACAACGCAAGGGTGGGTTTAATGTTACTTGGATGCTAAAAGACTGCTTGTGTTGAGTGATACTTGGGCTGGTTTCACAAATGCTTGAAGAGGGAAATGAGAAATGGTTGTATGTCTTTAGGACAGGTTCTCCAGGAGTTGCAATCAACTCTACCTCAGAGGAGGTGGCCATACTGTGCTGAAGTAAGTCTACCTCCTTGCAGTCTTTGTATCTATGAGAGATGTGCTCTGTTGTAGATAATTACTTTTCTTTGGATGCTCACATAGAACGATAGAATGGTTTGGGTTGGAAGTGACCTTAAAGCTCATCCAGTTCCAACCCCGTGCCATGGACAGGGACACCTTCCACTGGACCAGATTGCTCAAAGCCTCATCCAGTGTGGCTGTTGCACTGTTTGGACTTGTTGGTTGTGAATGGGAATTAAAGGGTTTTTCAGCTGGGGGGTGGGTCTTGGGAAAAGAAAGAAGTGGTGCCCTTCTAGAAGGGAGATCAGGGCTGAGTTATGGAGGCCAGGAAGGCTGGAGCTGCTGGGAACTGTAATTAAAGATCATAGAGGAGGAGTAGAGCTGAGTGATGGTGGGCTAAAATGGTTCCTGGGATAAGAGTGAGTATTGGCATGGGTCCTCACTGCCTGGCTTGACAGTGGACAGCCTCCTTGACTTGTGGGGAAGTCTGTCATATATGTGTCTATGAGACATCTCTTGAAAAAAGAGGGCACGGTCAGAACTGTCCCTGGTCCCAAGTTTCTCCTATGGCTATCATGTTGTTTCCCCACTGTGTTTCATCAGCTGCAATCTCCCCATTATGCTGGGTCTCTGTCCCCTTACTCCTGGGTGGTATGGAGTGATGGGGCTGATGACACCAGCTATCAGCTCTTCCACATATTTGAAACTCGTGTTCTTAAAACCCCTTCAAGTCTCCCACAGAAATTAGTAAAGAGCATTTTTTCCTCTGAGGTGCTCCCTGAGTGTTTTTCCCAACTGTCCAGTGTTTTGCCTGAAATCTGAACTGAATTTTCACCTGAAAAACAGATTTATTTTTTCCAAGATATTAGTGAAATGAATGCTGGTTGCAGGCAAGTTTGGTTTGTTGAGCGTAAGGCGTTCCTGTATTGTTCTAGCCTGTAAGGTGGAATTAGTCCAGGTTGCAGGGGTGCTGTGAACAGGGATCCATGAAGCACGGTGAGGCAGCGCTTACTGAGCTGGCTTGTTGCTATGTGCTAAGGAAGTACAACTCAAGATAAAGTGATGAGACCTGGGTTGATGAAAATGTATGTCAACTCGTCAATGCTTTAAGCAGGCTGTGAGAAGTGCCTCTCGTGAACAGTCTTTTTTTCTCATCTTAAAGTAAACAAAATTAAGCTGAAATAACACTGAATAGAAGGAATCAGATGGCACTGGTCGACAGTCAGTGTTTGCAATGTGAGATGTGCTCTCGATTTCCCAAGGCAGAGGATGCAGGTGGTGCCACGTGTTTGATGCCTTTGAACACCAAATGCACCAGATACATCTGAAAGGTATCAACCCCCAGATCTGAGCAGTGGTGAGTGCCTATCAGCTCTGTCAAGCAAAATCCTCTGTAAAAAGTGGCTGCTAGTAGAAAAACAGACAATACCCAGAGATGAAATGCTTTTCATCTGTGTTACTGAGCTGGATGTTTTTCCTCAAGCTGCTTTTTTGCTTTTTTTTGTCTTCTTTCTTTCTTTCTTTCAGAAAAGCAGCTCTGACAGCTGCATAGTTACTGTGGATATTAAGAAGACACCAATAAAAAGTAGTGAGCTTGCTGGTTGATGCCCTTGCTCTCTCATATTGTGGTGCATAGAGCAGAGCTTTTTGTGAAAGCTGTGGATGCCTTTTTTTCCTGTGGTAGGGTTCAAGAAGTTAGGCTTCCTAAAAGCAAGAATTTCTGGATAAGATACTACTGGTTTTGTTTCCACCCTATTCCTAGCTTAATTGTGTTTTCTCTTCTGATGGTGGATGCACAGATGGGCACAAGTGAGGGTGAGCTGCCCTTCACTAAAGAGAATCTTGATGTTTCCTTAACAGCTCCATGTTTTATGGTCTTCCTGAGGCCTGGTATAAAAAGCAATATTCCCAACTTTTTGTTTTTGTTAATTATCATCTTCATTTTTTAATTTACTAGCAGCTCAGAAGCGAGCATTATGACTTAAATGTTATATCTGGGCTCTTTCTCAGAGGACAGCATGAATGAGCAGCAGACGCTGGATTAGTGCCTTGTCCTAATCTCCTTTTATTTGCAAATATCCAGTTCCTTGCAGATGGCTCTGAACAACAAAAAGCATACACGGCCTGCCTCTGGGGAAAATTAGGTTGTTTCTGGCCATTGCTGCTTGCCTTATAATCCCTGCTGGCAATTTCCTCTTTTGTCACCAGAGTGAGAGTTCTGTGGCACTTTGTAGCATAGCAAGGTGATATTTGAAGCAGCACCCTTTTGGGCTCTGAAGCAGGCAGTGGAAAGAGAAAGAAGAGGACTTTCTTTAGAGATCAGGGGGTTGTAATTTCTTTACATCATTGCTTCACCAGTGCCATTACAGGGGGATCAGGACAACCAGCTTACGTGAGCATCTCTTCCTGTAGCAGAAAATTCCTTCCTGTGACAATGGGCTAACTCTGGAGCTAATTTTAAGTCAGACTGTCAGTTCTCCATCTTGATTGCTGTCCTCAAACTTAGCAGATGTGCAGTGAGGCAGTACTTATTTGTGACTTTATCTTCAACTTGTCAGAATGTGATATGAGAAATCAAATTTGATGTGATGAATTAAGGGCAGGGCTGGGCAATAACTAATCTCATGAAGGGGGGAGGGTAAAGCTGCTCATCAGGAGATAATTAATAATAAAGAAAAATCAAATGATCAGATTAATCTTTGTATCCTGGCTATGTCTCAAAGGCTGCCAGCAGAAAAATACAAGAGGCTTCCAATAAAGAGCAAGCGTTGCAGCAGGAGACATGGGCCTGAGATACCACATGCAAGCAGAGGTACTGGGTGTCAGTGTAAAAGTTTGTAACTGCCAGCTATGTAACAAGAAGATCTTATTGCAGATGTCAATGTCACATTGTTAGCTCAAAGTGAAATGCTCTTTGACTCACTAGCTAAGAAAGTGGAAAATTGCAGAAGATAATTAGTTACCAATGATACATTGCTAGGGTACTCAAGCCAGCTTTCTGGATGCTGCCTAGGTAATCTAGAAGCCAGCCTGGTTGGTTTGTTGTTTTGTTGTTGTGGTGGGGGTTTCTTTTGTGAGTTTTCTTTATGTGGAGAATTTCTGAGCTATAAAGGAGATGCTCTTTTTTCTTATCCTTTTGATGGCACTACTGCCTGTGTGCTCAAAGTGCCAGCTTTGCCTGCAAGCTAGTCCCAGGGCCACTGCAGCTCTTCTACCAGTCCTGAGCAGAAAACTCCAGTGGCCGCAGATGATTTAGGAAAGGATCTGATGCCTTTGCCTTCAGAGTTAGCAAAGTCCCTCAGACCTTCAGTTTGTGGCTGTGTACCTGTCAGGGCTGGTTGCTCCACTAAAAATAATCAAAAGTTTGAATTCTCCATAACTTGAACACCTTTAAAGGTGGGATTAGTTAGGAAAATTGTTCCTGTGGCATCTTAAATTGCATTGAAAGTCTGTGGGACACAAACATGCTAGTACTGAAAATTATAATTATAATTGCAGTGTGATACCTACTTTTGATCAAGTCTATCACAATAGCAATACCAATGAAGTTGTGGCAGAGAAGGGTCCTTTGCCATTCTTTCTGGCACTTGAGTCAGGTTGATCAAACATACTGCTGGTATGTTGACACATGTTAGTTGCACCTTTGCCAGAAATATGACTGTACCTTGAGGTTTCTGCATTTTTGGAAGTATGTGGTTTATCTTATTTAAAGCCTACAAATTGAAACAAGTTATGTGCATCCTTTTTTTCCCCAGTTACAAGCTGACAAAATCAGTTCAATATACAGGCCCTGACCTAAACCCTCAGCCAACAGTGGATGCCACACCAAGTATGGATAGTGATGGGAAACAGCCTGACTCTGGAGAGGAAATGGCTTCTTCTAAAGTAGTGCTTTCAATTTAGCCCTTGCTCTGTTTTTCCTTTTCTCTTTTCTTAGAAATTTTTATTTTGTGATTGTAGTGAAGTTTGCAAAAGTTTTTTGGAGAAGTTTAATCAGATGTGCTCTCATATTAATATACCCTTCTAGCTAGATTATTTGAGTCATCTGATTGCCTAGTGCATGCCTTTGTCTATGTTGGTTCCTCTGACTTCTATGTCAGGAAGGCTCTTTTGTTAAATAAAAAAAAAAAAAAAAATTGGCTGTTTCCAGATGGCATTTAAGAGCTGTCTTAAGGATCCTCTTGGAAAAATTGTTTTTTTTTCTGTGTCAAATGCACTGTACTTATCTCAACTTCACTTAACCCACTCTTTAAAATATTGTGCTCCTGTCCTTTTCCTGACCCATCTCCAGTGCTTATTCTGTGTTTCTGAATTCAGGATGTTAGAGGAGCCTTTGTGGTAAATGTCCTCCTTGAAAGGAGATTTTCTGGGGGGGTGGGGGGGTGTTTTATGGGTGATTTGGTAGACTGGTACAGTGCAGGTTGAATCCGCAGCAGAAAGAGGTGCAGTATAACTTGAAAGGGCACCAGTATCTTGCTATTGGCCCCTGCTGGTTTTAAGTGTTGAAACACATTCCTGGGTAGCAACAGTATTGCTAACCATGTTGCATGTTATCCAAGCCCTGGAAGAAACTGACCTTTGGAGGGTTGTAGGTGCTTCTGTTGCAGTGAGAGGTCCAGACCCTTGCTGAGGTTCAGCTGAGGGCCTGCAAGTGGATTTTAGGTGATTTGGGGAGCAGACGAAGCTTACATTATTCCCAAACCAGCTAGGGTGATGGCAGAATGGGGATTGTCCCATGGACCTTGTCCCTAGATGAGCAGTGGCACTTTACTGCAGGGCCAGCCATGGGCTACAGCCTTATGAACATCATTGCTTGAGTAGCCATTGTGTTCTTTGCTTTCTATGGAAGTGTGTCTGGAAGAGATCACTGCAGGCCAACCCTTGCCACTTTGGTGCAATCCCTGCTCAGCCTGTCCTAGAGTTTTCTGCTGGTGTTCCTGATAAGGGGTGCACGCTCATACTGACCAATGCTTAGGAAAAGTGCCCTTGTTTGATTGTGATTTTTGTTGCTGTTGTTGACCAAACTGCCAGTATCTAATAATACTGAGGCTGATATATCTGTAGTTTAGTACAACAGATCAAGTCAGTGCTGCACGATCTAAGAAAAATGCTGTCTCCAAAGCACATGGAGTAGGATTAAACGGCTTTCCAGCAACCTGCTGCCATCTGTGCAAACCATTTCCTAAAATACGCTGGTAAATGCCTGTGGGAAGAGCTACAAGTCTGGTTGTGTTTGCAAACTGGTACGTTAGTCGTTGGTCCTGTCTGCAAGGTTAGATGTTGGCAGCCTAAGTGTCGAGACAGCAATAGGAGCAGGGCAGGTACAGAGGGTGTGGGGGGCGAATCCCAACTCTTTGGAGGTGGTGAGGAAAAAAGAGGCAGTGAGTGCCAGAGAATTAAGAGGCTTTGAATCCTTGCTCAGCAGAGGGGCCTCCCAGAACATCAGTGTTATTAAGCAGAGATTGGCCACCTTTGAGCAGTGAGACGGTAGTGGTGTTATTAAATGATCTCTGAAGAGATGAGGTTGTTATTTCTACAAATTCACTTTGAGCCAGATCCTGCAGTCTTCCCTTGCATTCAGCAACTTGATTTTTGAATCCCATTGGTCTTGCTGAGAGCTATTGTGTGCTAAACCGTGCTCAGCTTGAATATTGGTGAAATAATCTGGTTTTATATTAAAACTCTGTAATTAAAAGGGGGTGAGGGATCTTCAAGGCATTCTCCTTTGCATATAGCTGTCTCACTCAGATGTGTCTTTCAGAGAGAAGCCTTCGTGCTGAAGCGTGCATCTCTGTGGAAGGAAAAACAAATGCCGGCTCTGACATAAGCCCCATTTTTCCTTGAGGCCTCTCTCTGAGATAGCAGCATAAAATGTGACATTTAACATCAGCCTTTTCTAAAGGCTTCTGGATAATTGTGAAGGATTCCTTTGTTCAAACCAGCCACTTTTCACAGCTCTTCTGTAAAAAACTCCTGAGGGGAGGATCAAGAGCAAGAAACCCTCCCCTCTGGTCTGAGAAACACTGCATTAAGATGTCTGTTTTTTAGCATTTGTCTTATTGCAAAACTGGTAAGGTTTCAGCTGTCTTGCTTGTTTTCTTTTATTTTGCTAGAAACTGGTGGGTTCATGACCAGGAATTCAAAGCTGCTGTACTGATGCTCACCATACTTGAAGACAGTCGGGACTGTGAAGAGCCCTGTCCTGCAAAATGATCTATTATTCTGATGACCTCTCTCTGTGGGAAGGCAGGATTAGTTACTGTAGTTTATTTGGTGTCCTGCTGTCAGCTGTGACTTGTTTTATATGGAAATGGTGAGCTCTTTGGAGGTAGAAAGTGTCATTCTTCCTACTTGAAGTTATACCACCTAGGGCAACAAGACTTTCAGCCAGAACTGAAGTCTTCATTCAGCTGAAATTATTCCAGGGAAAACATTTTGGTCTGCAACTGGAAGACCCAGAAAAGAAGTGGGGGGAGAGAGGGAGAATCTTTTAATCATGGTAAGCCAGTTCTCTTTTGAAAGAACTTTTCTGAAAAAATCAGGGAATAAATTTGGAGGTTAAAAATGAACTTTTATAACTTTACTGGTAAACTTAGTAAAAGTTTAGTTTATAGTAAACATACAAGTTTTAGCAGCTGAAGTGGTGAAAAGCACAAGCATGTCAGACTGATTGGACAAGGCCATATCGTAGATGAATTACAGAGATATAAGCAGAACGTAGGTTCCCAAATCCCAGCTCTTTGCCTTGCCCCATGGCCCACACAACTTCTCATCACCAAGCAGGGTAGGAAGAAAGCTTTACTTCAGGATATAACAAGCAGCTCTATTTGGTGTGAAGTTTAACTTGAAGAAAACAATTTTGAAGCTTGCATATGCTATCTGGTTTGTGATCATGTACCCCTCTCTTCTCTCAGAGAATGCTGATTTGCTGCTCTGACTGCTTTGCATGAATGTCAGGTCTTGGGTTAAGACTGTACAAAATAATCCATTTACATCTGGCTTCAAGTTGAGGTCGTAAATACTTCCCTGGCACCGTGAGAGAAAGGCAAAATGGTTGTCCCAAGTCGCAGCCCTCACTGGGGTGGTGCTGACACTTCCCTGAACTTGGGTGCTTGAGCTGAATTTGAGATTGGTAGTGAAACCTGAATACAGGTCAGCACAGTGCTGCTTCAGAGGCAGTAACAAAAACCCTTGCTTAGTGCTATTTATAATCTTTTCACTTACATTCTGGCCTGCTGAGCTCTCCAGGAGGCTGAAATAATGGTGACTGTAACTTAGCCCCCAAGAATGAACCAGTTCCAGAAGGGCTGGTCTCTTCTGCAGCTACTGAGTCCAAACCGAACAATCCTGTTGACCTGTCTTTACCCTTCTCAGAGGCGCCTTCTAACATGGCACAAACACAGGCAATGCAAACAACCTGACTGACACAGGTAGGATGAAATTTGGTGTGGTTTTGCTTCCCCCTGAAAGGTTCCCAAAGTGAAGGGTCAGGTGGCACCAACCTTCCCCTTTTGTTCCTCAGACCATTTTGTTGAAATTGTTAGGATCTTGGTAGCATATATGTTGCGAGGAGCTAAAAAATGGAGCGGAAATACTGGAAGGTAATCTGAATGAAGAATCAACTCAAAGCAAGCTGCCTGTGGAATAAAGGGAACTGTATTCTAGTGAATTGCTTGAGAGCTGGTGACATTTTCTGTTGCCTGGCACAAGTCCATAACTCTTCCTGTGTTTCCATCTTCAAAACCATTGTGTGCCTTGTTGACTTGTTTGATCATATATAATTGATGGAGAATTACTTGCCTGGTGTTTTGGATGTGGCAAGTATAGGTTGTTACAGCTAGGAGAGACTATTAACTCATCCGTTTTAACATCCAGCATGTCACAATTTTTTTATTTTTCAAGATGCTTCTCTGTATTCCTGTTGTCTGAGTTTTAGGTAGTCATCAGTATTGCTGTTATCCTTACCCTTACTTGTACTCAGGAATATGTTGTTATAACTTTTAGATATCTCTGAACAAAGCTATGTCAAGGCACTCTTCCCTCTCCTCTCCTTAGTGTGGCTGCCGACAGTACCTGTGTAAGCAGCATGTCTGAAGATGGGCATTGTTGGGGTCTTGCTTCTCTGGCCATCATCTCTGTACTTCTTACTAATAATTATACTTGTATATGTTTTGTTTTGTGTTTTTTTTTTCCTTCTTTTTTATTTTCTTTGCTTCTCCCCTCATCTGGTGTTGAAACTGCAGTGCCATAATTTAAGTGCTTTGTTTACTAATTGGAAAGGGCTGCTTTTGGTCCTATTGCAGCAAAGTGCAACATTTCTGCATTGATTTTGCATTTTGCACCATTCCTGCTGAGAGCAGTTCTTGATTTGGAAACTTAAAGTATGCTTTCTCGTGGAGGCTGTACCTGCAGGTGGGTGCCTGATTCATGGGCAAATTACTGTGAGATAACCTGTGCCAGTACATTGTGGTCTACGGGCACACATTTGCAGTTTTCCTGCAGGGAATATGAAATAATTTGAGCTATTTTACTGTCCTGTGGCAGTTATATCCTGATTAGCATGGAATTAAGTATGTGCACAGATTTACTGGGGAATGTAATACAAGATAACTTGTTTCACAATACAGTATTTGGGACAGTGCAGTGCTAACTGTGCATCAGAGAATCACAGAATGGTTTGGGCTGGAAAGGACCTTAAGATCATATAGTTCCAGCCCCCTGCCATGTTGCTGTCACAACAGGCAGAGTTGTCCTTCTGTTTGCAGGCCATTTCTAGTGTTGTTTTGGCCCAATTCCCACAGTCTTCTTTCAGTCATAATAGAAGCAATTGAGTCTCAGGAAATAGGGCTTTTTATTGTTAAATTGTATTATTATAATTCACAAATTATGATGGCCAACATAAAAAAATCGTTTTCAGCTAGGCATCAGTTCCCCATTTATTCATATCTATCAGTACTTTTCTACTGTGGCAGAATGCAGTTTGGATGAGGCTGTAACACAGCACTTGAAAATGATTAAAGAATACCTACTCAAGCTAAATCCTTGTCTAAGGCAATTTTTTGGTACTTGGGTGTATTGTCTGTTTTGGCCTTGAACAGTTTAATGAGCTGCTTCTTAAGAGAGCAGAGGGTTCTTTCAGCCTTGTGGCAGAAGCTGAGTCTCTCTTTGTCATATGCTCACAAAAAGGGATGTTGGCTGGGTAAAGGGCGTTGTGCCTCTGCATGTACAACATGAGTAGTGAAGTAGTGTCTGCTGGTGGCAGGAGATGCTGAAAACAACTGTTTTGGAGTTGCCTCTTCCATCAGTTTCATTGCGAAACTCTATCTTTTGTTGTCTTTGAAATATCTCATCTCCTTTAGTCCCATTATTACATGAAAACTGTAGCTTCAGATCTGGTCTTTGACCTATGGAGTGAACAAAACCAAAAAAAAGATCAGACCACATTCTGGTAAAAGGAAACACTTCTCCTTCTCCACACATGTTAAGTCTAAAAGGAAAAAAACAATCCAGTCAGTCCTGAAAGTTTGCATATGTGTGCTTTTATTTTTTCCTTTTAAAATAATTATAATATCAAATTAAATATAACATTATTATATTTGATATTAATATTGTTAGTATTATTAAATAATAAATATTGAAATAATTCCCAATTTTTGAGGCAGTAATATTGAAGAGTAGTGGTCCAAAAACCGGAAGCAGCTCGGGTGTGTTAGGGTATAGTGCTGTGGAGAAAGAACAAAGTGTGAAGATAGCATAGGCTACATTTGTCCCACCAATTTTTGGGTTTTTTTTACAGCATCAAGCATGAAGTTGCCAGCTCCTGGAACCTGATCTTTTGATAATTGCGAATTCTTTTTGTTTCTGTCCCATGTTCATGCCTCTCTGCTGGTATATGTTATAAGCACATAATGGAGGCACTGGTTAAAAAAAAAATAAAAAAGGATAAGACATGGAATTTGGTCTTGAATTTGATACTCAGCTGTTCCTGCATTAGGTGCAATGTATGTTGGGTACCTTTAAACCTGTGTAAAAGAATAGAAACTTCAGAAAAAAAAAAATCACACATGCGTACATGCGCACTATTTGCTGTTGGTCCAGTAAACTCCAGGGAAAGGTGTTTCATTATCCACTGGCTGAGAGTTTAACGTCAACAAATCCCTCTCCTGTGGAGGTAAAGCCCTCGTGAACAGTTCATTGTCATATTCTCTGTTTTGCTCGTAAGTTCTCCTTTCCTTCAGAGAAGCGCCTATTTAACAACCCTCTTGTGTCAAGGGTCTTGTGAAGATCACTGCATGTTCATGGGCTGTGCAGGCTGGCAGTCAGGAGGATAAAGAATGGCTGGCGTGTGGGTGCTGTTGCTCAGCATGTCGCTGGCCATTCCCTCTGCCTGTTGAAATGAGCTGCTGTGGGAGGTTACATGTTATTTCACACTTCCAGGCTGAGAGCATCACTGTGTGGAGCAGTGGGCTGGCAGCTTTTGCTTGCCTGCTCTATCTGTCTCCTCACAGGTGCCTGGGATTTGTGTTCCTGGGGAATGAGTGTGGCCTATTGCACAGGCAAAATGAAAATTGTTCGTGTGCTTGACCTGCATTGCAGTGATGCCTGGCAGTTTGCTTTTTAAGCTAGTGCTTTGATGTGTATTTTCAGAGTGGCTGTGGCACTGAATGAGGGACAGTGATTGACCTGAATTTTTGGTGTTAAAAACAGGCATGCAGTTTCATCTAGAAGAAAGAGATGTCAGACTGGCAAATTATGTTTTATCTTGGGAACTTTAAAGCCCTTGTTTCCCTGAACTGCTAGTGTGGTTTCCAGTTGTTTGCCCCCTCCAGTGTGAATTATAAACTCTTCCAAGGAGAAGGGTAATAGAACTTTGTAGAAATGATAGAATGGCTGCTCCATCCCCCTGCCCCCCTTTTTTATTTTCCTTTGGTCTTTCTACCCCTCTGACTTAATGAAGGTTTTTTCTACAGAGGCAGCCTTTTTGTTGCACTGCCTTCTACAGTCATACTTGGGCTGGGTAAAAGTTCATAGCCCTTTAACAGCAATTGGGTGAAGATACTGGGTAGGTGTGCTATACTGAAGAACAGCCTTTCTGCATAGAATCATTGAATCATTTAGGTTGGAAAAGACCTTTAAGATCATCAAGTCCAACCTAATGCTAGCAAGACCTCCACTAAACTGTGTCCCTAAGCATCACATCTACATGTCTTCTAAATAACCCCAGGAATGGCGACTCCACCACTTCCTTGGACAACCTGTTCCAATGCTTGATAACCCTTTCAGTGAAGAAATCTTTCCTAATAGCCAGTTTAAACCTCCACTGATACAATTTGAGGCTACTTCCTCTTGTCCTGTCACTTGATGCTTGAGACAGGAGATCAACATCCACCTTGGCACAACCTTCTTTCAGGTAGTTTTAGGGAGTTGATAAAGTCTCCCCTCAGCCTCCTTTTCTTCAGACTAAGCAACCCCAGTTCCCTCAGCTGCTCCTCACAGGACTTTTTCTCTAGGCCCTTCACCAGCTCTGTTGAATTTCTTTGAACATGCTCCAGCACCTCAATATCTCTCTTGTAGTAAGGGACCCAGAACCGAACACAGGATTCGAGTTGAAGCCTCAGCAGTGCTGAATATAGGGGGATGATCACTGCCCTGGCCCTGCTGGTCACACTGTTGCTGATACCAGCCAGGATGCTCATGGCCTTCTTGGGTGCCTAGGCGCAAGCTACTCATGTTCAGCCATGATCAGTCAGCACCCCCAGGTTCCCAGCTTTCCACCCGCTCTTCCTCAAGCCTGTAGCATTGCATGGAGTTGTTGCAGTCCAAGTGCAGGACCTGGCACTTCGTCTTGTGGACTCCTATAGAATTGGTCTCTGTTCATCAGTCCAGCCTGTCCACATCATATGTATGCTGATAGCAAACCTGAGGAAAATACTACTAGCTTCATTCCTTCTTGCCAACTTACTCCATCAGCTGTTTTCTGAGATTTCTCTGTTGTGAGTAGTGTTGCACAGTTCCCTCTAGAACATGCCTTCCCAGGGAAAGGGATAGTCAATTTCTCCTTTCTCCCTTGTCTCTGACTGAACATCTGATTTCACTATTGCAGTCCATCCAATGTTCTGGTGAAGGTGACGCCAGGGTAGATTCTCTTCTGCTTCACATTTTATGGAGTTGGAGGAAGCTGACTTTGCTTTGTATTTCTGACACTCCTCCAAGCAGTGTGATGCTTTTTGGGTTTTGTACCCCTGTGGGGGCCAAATTCTCACTTGAGCTTCCATCTTCAGCTTGTGAGACTTCAGATTTGTATAGCCGATGGCTAATCCTCCACAAGAAGTGTTATGCATAGGATGCAAACCCCAAAAGCAGATTTACTGTTGAAGGAGATTTTCTAAATGATTGAGTTTTCCAGTTTTGTTTTCTTATAACAAAGAACCACATAGGAATTTAATGCTGTCCCTAGTCCACAGGAAATTAACTCCAGGTTGAATCAAAGGACATTGCATGGGAGCTCTATCTCTGTGAAACACTGCTGGAAAGTGAATAGCTTCTGTGTTGAGTTTTGTTTTTGTCTTATAGCCTGCACATCCAAGTCTCTTAAAAATGGGGAGTGGTTTTGTTGTGCTTGTTCAAATGCTCCAAACGTCCCCTTTCTCTGAAGGCAGAGAAAGAAGCTTCTTTTTGATGTAACAGCACTTGCTTGCTTGTGTAGCTGTGAATCCCTGTGACATCCAGCCTGGCCCAGTGTAGTACATGGGTATGCAAACCTGAACAGAGCCTGCATGGCTACAGAAAGAGCTTCCATTCATCGCCCTTTCTGCTGCTGTCACATTTTAGTTTTGTTCTGCCTTTGTAGGTTTTGCTTAATGTTTAGTATTTCAGGCCAAGAACCATGTCTTTTAATCAGGCTGCAAATCACTTGGTGCTTTTTGAGAACTGTGTAATAGTGATTTGCTGTCAACCTCTCAAAGCTGTAAAGAAAGTTAAAATAAATTCTTACCAGAACAAAGGGTGATCACCTTTTGATGAATAAGCTCACAAGCAGTTAGCATAGTAACTATAGTGTCTCCAGACATCTGTCCTCCCCTTTTTGCCAGCTATCCATATGGCACAATTTGTAGGCAGAGAGTGAAAAGGAAATCCCCCAGGGAATGCGTTGCAGTGTTTTATGGTACCATTCCTTTCCCAGCCACTGCCATGATCCAACCCTGAAATTGACCCCTATACATGCAGAAGAAGGTGGTGCTGCTTCATAACCAAAACCCCACAGGACTTCTGGGCCCAGAAGGTACCCGCTGTCACAGTGGCCTCTGATGCTCTGCAAAAGATAAAACTGCTCATGAATAAAACAGTCATGAGGAAGATTTTGCCAGTCATGGAGGGAGGGTGTGTAATGGATGACAGGGTCTTCTGGGTATGTGTGCTGGTTTTGGCTGGGGTAGAGTTAATTTTCTTCATAGTAGCTGATATGGGGCTATGTTCTGAATTTGTGCTGAAAACATAAGAGATGATGTTTTCATTATTGATGAACAATGCTTACAGATTCAAGGCCTCTTCTGTTTCTTACAATGCCCCACCAGCGAGTAGGCTGGGCATGCACAAGAAGCTGGGAGGGGATGCAGCTGTGATGGTTGACGCCAGCTGGCCAAAGGGATGTTCCATACCATATGACATCATGCCCAGCATATAAAGCTGGAAGAAGAAGAAGGAAAGGGGGAGGGGGAAGCGACATGGATGGACACACATTGGGAGTGATGGCGTTTGTCTTTCCAAGTAGCTGTGATGTGTGATGGGGATGACTCAACACCTACCTGCCAGTGAGAAGCAATGAAGAAATTCCTTATATAGCTTTGTTTGCATGTGCAGACTTTGCTTGACCTGTTAAACTGACTTTCAGTCCACAAGTTTTCTCACCTTTACCCTTACACCTTACTTCCCCATTTCCCTCACCCCATGGGGGAAGGGAAGAGGGGGTGAGAAGTAACTGAGTGGCTGTGTAGTGCTCTCCTGCAGAAAAGGCACCAGGGTTATTTATCAATGCATTTTCTTTATATTTTTGGAGGTCAAAAAGACAGTTCAAAGACTGATATGGAATATACTGTGCCTCAAATCCACTGTACCTTCAGGAATTCAAACAGTTTTGAAAGTGGTTTTTGCTTTAAGTTCCCTTAGTCTTGGTATACAGCAGGAAGAAAGTTACAAAAATAATCTAGAACTAGCCAGGAAAGAATGTAGGTAGTGGATAGGATGGAGAAGAGGGAGAAGAGAAAAACAAATAAATAAAAGCTTGCTTATTTATCATTAGTCATTAATGTGGAAGAGAAGTTGTGTTTGGTGTCTTGCTTACATGATTTCTGTCATGAGTTTCTTGGGAGATGATGGCAAAATTTAGTCAAATATGTTTACTTCCATATTACTTACAAATGTGAGAGTTTGTGTGACTTTTACTTTCTGATTTCCTTAGATCCTGAGCAGCGAAGAGATTGTAGATTGACTGATAGATGGCTCCAGGATAACCTGGTCACAAAAATTTTGTGTGCTTTTGAGGATTAGGGCTGAGGTAAAAACATCTGATGCTTTTGTGAATTGGCTTTTATGGCAGTGAGTTCTTTGACTTAGGTGGGACAGGAGGAATTTCTTCAAGATGTTTTGATTTTTTTTTTTCTTTTTTTAACACTTCTGCATGACCCTTGGTCTCTTCTGGGGGAGCTCTTATCTGTCCAGGCTACTGGAATCTCTTTTGCACATTGTCACTGAGCCCCTTCACTGTTGCTTTATAAGTGGTGTCTATTCTAAGACATATGCTTCCATTGTCTGCAGGATGTATGTATGTGGAGTATCTCTAGTTGGTCCTGCTTTCCTGAGCCTGAGTTACTGGTTTCCTTTGCCTTGCTGGGATAAGGAGACTGAATTTGTGCTGAGTTCTATAGAAGCAAGGAGGTTTCTTGCTAGCATGCGGTGTGTTTTCCCTTTTGAGATTGTAAAACTGCTTGTTAAATTAGTGCCAGCCTAGTAACTAAAGGGGTGGTGGATGCTTAGTAGGCAGCTTTGCATTTGTGGTCCTAAAAAATGGGTTGGTTTTACACCATCTTTTACAATATGTAAAGAAAGTATTCACTTGCTGCTAAGGAAATTAAAGCTCTGGGGGTGGAGAAGAAGCAGGGGAGAAGCAAGGAAGCACGGGAGTAGAGATAGGTCAAAAAACAGAAACAAATGACTGCTGAATGCATTGTAACTGTACTTTCTGACCTAAATTTTCTGTATGTCCAGACATCTGGAATCCTTTCCATATGCCTTTGCATAGGTCGGCAGTATTACAGGTTGAAATCCAAAAGACTTCTTTATTCAGTTGGAAGGGGCAAGTATTTGAATCATGAGACTTCAAGCACAGCTCATTAGTGCAGAGAGGGGATAAAATAAATTGGGGGAGCCATTAACAACAATGATTAAAATTTATCATAGTAGTACCATAATTGGTACCTTGGCTGAGCAAGAAGTGAAATACTCCAAGCCAGTTGTATTAAGTGTTCACTTCTGAAAGGCTGACAGAGATTTATGACTTCTTTTCTGTAAGTCCCATTTAGTCTCTGTAGCACTACATCTTTTACTGATGCACGTTAAGAAAGTTACTTTTAATGGCTGGACCATTTCTGTGAAGGGTGTGTATAAATCTGATTATTTTGGAGGAGGGGGGGAAGCATTGTAGACCTTGGGTTACTTTTTGCAAAGGCTGCATTGTTTTTAGACTGCTTAAATGCAGCCTGAGGTCTATCTGGTGAAGGACAACAGCCATGTTCTCACCACACTTTTTGACCCACTGGGGCACTTTGAGACTCCCTGTTAGCTTCAAGGCACTCAGTCTCAGATAACAAATCTTCTGCAAACTATTATTCTTGCCTGCCTGACATTAAATCTGTGTTAGCAATTTAATGATGCACCTAATATGACCTGGATTGGGGTCTGAAAGCAGCATTAGGGAGCTGTGTCTCCTCTCCTGGGTGACTGGGATCTTTGGCAGTGGTTTCCATGTAGAGGCATCAGTAAGGATGACTTGTGCTGTGGGCACAGGTGGGGCTGCTGGAGAAACGGTGCCTGGTTGCTGTGGGACTGCTTGGCCCTGCCAGCAGGTCACTGTGAGGCTTGAGCTGCAGGAGGTTGGGGGCATTAGGAAATTGCTGCTTGGTGGTCATCAAAGGGAAGCCTTGTGGTCAGGGGTTACCATGGGGCCTGGGGAGGAAGCCATGGGCTTCCACCTGGGCATGGTGGGCTCCAGAGATCAGCTCCGAGTGCTCTGAGGGTGTTGCCCTTGCCAGGACCCCTGCCTGCCATGAAGGTTGAGGAGCAGGACTGTGAGTGGCTGCAGTGACCAGGCAGGGCTTGACCTGAGATGCCGCTCAGGAGGTGTGTATGACCCGTAGAGCCCCTTCCCACCCCTGCCACTTCTACCAACCTCCCCAAATCTCTGACTTGTTAAAGAAGCCCTTTGGGGGCCTCTGACAGAACACTGAAGCTGTTGACCTCAGCACTTTGTGGGGATGCACTCTGTGGTAGGAAAGCACTAGTAAGTAAGGAAGTCTTCGTGTCTTCAAAGTCCAGGCCTTTTTTTAAAAAAAAAAAAAAAAATAAAGTGTAAAAATTATTAAACTTTTGCATGGAAAATTGTATGTATGTACAATACATACATATGCAATTTGCATATACTTTACAGAAGGAGAAGCCAACTTTTTCTGTCAGTACTTGCTGCTGCTGTGGTCTTTGAACTTATAATCTTTCTAAACATCTCCTGACCCTCCTAGCTGCCTAGCTGGTATTTGTTGTTTTACTGATCTGCTTATCCCCTAGCTCTTTTCTAATCCTGCCCCAGTTTTCATCCGGAGACCGGGGAGCAGCAGGAAGGGAGAGGAATGTAAGTGCATCCCCAGAAGCCTTTCACCTGGCTGGGAAGGAAGAAGGATATGCGAGCCTTCAGTGGATGACAGGGTTTTCTGTCTCTGGATGCGCGTTAAAATAAGCCCATACATTAATTTTAGCTGGTTTTGTCTCTGCATAGTGATGTGCTTTGTCTTCAATCCCATGTGCTCAGCTGGAAAAGTTTGCAGTTGGGCAGAGCATGTCAGGAACCAATGTAGGTAGCCTCGCTGAGTTGCCCGAGGTTGTCGTAAGTGTTCAGCCTGATAAATCTGTAGCAGGAAAACTTAAAAACCAATTTTTGTTCTTAACATTAATTATTTTGACAAATGCATAATGAAGTATATGCTACCAGGGTTTTTGTAATTATCCAAGTGTGACTTCAGGTTTTTAGGAAGTATTAATTATGCGTTTCAGTCTTCAGTTTTCCATTTTGCAAGGCGGTATGAATGTTTCAGAAGGTGAAGAAAAAAGTAGGAAAGTATAGCTCTACAGAATCAATAGGTTCACAGTGCTGCTCGTTCAGTTAGTGGGTTACCAGTATTGGCCCTGAACAGTATTGATTGAGCTTTCTCACTGTTGCTACAGGATAGCTTTGCTTTACACCACTGAGGTACAAGTCGCGTGTTTTCAGTTCACTTGATTTTCATGCAGGCTGCCTTTCGAATTGCTAGCCTCACAGACACAATTATTGGCTTTGTGAAGATGAGCTCTTGCTTTGCTGATTATCTCTGCAATTGTTTCTGTCCTGCCTCAGATAACCATGCTGTGGTATTTCTGAATATTACTCTTTGTCCTTTTGCCTAACTTGGGAAAACCTCTTCAGGCATTGCTTGGTTAAGAAGATAGAGGAGCATGTTTTAAGTGTTGGAGCTTGCTGCATATCACAGGAACTTTGCCAATTTAAATTAAGTGATGAGAGATAGAGATGCTGAAGGATTATAAGGAGCGCTTAGTACTGGTATCATTTTGAAGTGTACATTGCAGGCATTCACTGAAACTATATATACGTGACAATGGCTTCATTAGATAGGGCGAAACAGTCTGACTGATGCTTTCACTCAAGCTGGATAAAATCCTGCTCCTGACTGAAAGATTAGTATTCAGAAATTAAGCAAAGGTGCTGGCTATTTTGCAAAGAAAGGTTGTGTTTTTCTGGGGAGAACAAAGAACAAGGAGGTCCTATGGATCATAAGTACTGTGCGTTCACACTTTTTTTTTTTTCTCCCCCTCTACTTTTTCCTCCTTTTTTTTCTTTTAACAGACTGTCCTTAATTCCAGTTATTCCTGACATGAGTTTTTTAGGTCTAGAGTGTTTGCTTGTATAGTTCTGCCATGCCTGGTAGGGAAGACTCTGACGCTGCCTTTCCAGTACCAGTCATTTGTAGATGAGAATAGCTAGACCCAGATTAGGTCAGAGAAAGATCAGTGAAAGAACACTTCAGTCTCCGCCTCACTTCTTTGAAACCTAAACATTAGTGAATGTGTTTCAAGGCACTAGGCAGGAAACTGAAGTACATAGAGAGAGCTGAAATGCAAGTCTTGCAGAGGAAAGTGCTTGAACTGATTGTGTGGTGCTTGAGGATGGCAATGCTGGAACCTTCGCTTTCTCACTCTCTTCCCTACTCCCCACCTTTTTGCCTGGGTAATGCTGAAGTTGGTAGTGCTGGATGAAAGAACACATTGCATTCATCCCTATTTCTGGTACAGCGGAGTTTGCCAATAGGGAGCAGACCCACTGTTTGACTAGTGGTTACAGTTTAATTGTGGTTGACTTCTAATTACTCAATAAAGAGCATATAATGCCCAGGAAATCTGTGTTCTCGACTGCTCTCGACCCATTAGCTTTCAGTGGTGTGCTGGTCTAAAGTAGTGAAAGGCTTGAACTCGTGCAGTGTTTCTGGAGAAAAAGGTAGTGGGTTTGGGACTGAGCCCAGTGGGGTGGAGCTTCTGGGTATTTAGGAGGTGAAGGGTATACATGCTGAAATATAATTGGTAGGTGGAAAAAGTGCACTTGAAATTATATGTGGCTTTTGCATTGGAGGAGGATGGGGCAGAAAGGACTTGCCCTTTTGCTGAGTGAAGTGTAACAGAAATATGATGGAGGAATCGGGGTCAGGGAGGGCCTTTCAGCACTCGTCTTCATTTGCAGAGAATGGTGATTCTTCCTGGTTCTCCTCTGAGCCCATAGTAGGCTGCCTAATGGTATGACTGTTTTATGCAACAGTGATCTGAATCATCACATTGGACACGTCTCCAATGAGTAAAGAGAAAATTACTTTAAATTATTGGCAAATTTGAGGGGGAAAAAAAAAAAATCCAGGGAGTACTATTTTTTCCATCAAATTGACTTTTTTTAAACTAAAAATCTTGTACCAGCCCAGACTGTTTCAACACAACTGAAATCTGCTAAGAGCACCTTAGTTTCTTAAAATGAAGTGCCACAAAGTGAAACATTATCAGAAAAGCAATTTCTAACTGGGTAATAGGAAAAACTATTTTAAAAAATACTGCTAATTTGATTATTTTCAGGAAAACATTAACAAAAATCAGAAAAATGTCATTTGGATCAGCAATGCTGGGATAGCAGCAAATCTGTATCTTCTATTGTTCTGTATATAATTCTAATTCTCAAGGTAGAGAAGAAGGTAACTTTTCCAGGATATCGCTAATACATGCAGGTTGGTTGAGGAGTTCCAGCTGTACCTCAGTTATTTGAGCCAAGGGCCTCTGGGTGAAATTTGGCTCTGCCTCTGGGCAATCCCAGGATGATTCCCTTGCCTCTGAGATGGTTAACTCCTTCCTCTTCAGGTGGCGTGGCTTGTAAAGACTTTGGGCTTGTAAAAGCACCTCATTTTCTTGTGTTCGGAGTGAACCAAATTTATCTCAAAAAAATATTATTTTTTTTATTTATTTTTTTTTAAAAGGGCAGCTGTGAAAGGGAAGAAAACTCCTAGAAGTTTCTCAATCCAATTTCCATAAAAAGGTGTTTTGTTTGTCTGCTGTCAATATGTGACTACGGCATTCAACAAGATTGCTTGTGGGTGAAGACTCAACCTCTAAAATTAGTGGACTTCTTTGCCAAGTGTTGCTGTTTCCCTCCAGCTTGTTTGAGTCCCTGTCCATCCCCCCTGCACTTAGCTGATCAGAGGCCCACATCAGTGGTTTTAACTCCTGATGCAGAAGGAAGAAATCATGCATGAATTCCTTAATAAAATTCTGATAGTAAAATGTGCTCCACTTGATCTCTCCCTACTCCTCACCCTAAAGCTTTCTACAGCCTGAAATCTACTAGCATGCCATGCTTTGGCTTTATACACATAGATTTCTGAAACATTTGATGCTAAACTGTTCCTGGTGATCGCATCCAATTTACAAATGCTATTTCTGTTTTATTCCATAATGAGGCAGCCCTGGCTGAGATCTTGCTCTGTGGGCTTGTGTGTGGTATGCTGCTGAATTATACTGGCTGCATCTGCACAGAATATATACTTTGGCTGTAGACATTGTAAATTATGTGGTCGGAAAGGACACCAGTGCCAGGAAGCAGCCTACCTCTTCTTACCCCAGGATACATGCTCCCATCTTCTATCCCTATTTCTATTACAGTCCAGTCAAAGCGTGAACGGAAAAATGCTTAGTATTGCTTTTCTTTTTTTTTTTTTTCTTCTTTTTTGGGTTTGGTTTTTTTTTTGTTGTTTTTTTTTGGGGGGGGGTTTGTTTGTTGTTTTTCTTGTTTTTCTTTTTTTTTTTTTTTTTTTGTTGCTGGTCAGTTTGGATTAGCAGGAAGTCTTGACCTTCTCTTAGTTGAAATACAGTTTTCTTTCAATTCAGCCATTGCCTATTTGGGGTCTCTTTGTTTTGGAAGTGAAACTTATGTAAATGTAAGGTAAGCAGTGCATGAAAGGATCTTAATGTTAGAGGTTTAGCCATCAGTTGGCTCTGTTAGGTCTGATAGATTTCCCATCACAGGCAATCTGTGTTCTTGCTTGCTCAGATCCACACTGGTGCCAAGTGCTAAACAATGACACTGTCTATCTTTCTGCACAATTTGCCAGTTTTGGTTACTTTTGAAGCCCAGTGTTTCTGCTTTACCCTTGTGAAACTCCCTTACAGGGAGAACAAACTGAACAAAGGAGCGATTGCTTTAGCAAAATGTTTAGGGCTGATTTCTTTGTTATTTATCTAGTTTTATAAAGTAGAGTGCTTACTTCTCTTACAGTAAAGTCAGTCAAAGTAAAATGTAATTTGTTGCTTACCATGAATGGCTTTTCAGCTAATCAAATGAAATACTTTATTGCAGTTCCACTTCCAGCCATGACCTTATGCTGCAAAGGTTTTACTTGCTCCTTGCTAGGGTTAAGGTGGTGTCCTTCCTACAGAAATCAGCAGGATTTTGCCAGTGAGCTCAAATGAGCTAGCATTAGAGAAATGCTTTCGAAACTCGCTTCTGCAGAGGATGAGAAATGTGGTCTTCCTTTCACAGGAGATATTTTAGGAGATACCAGAATTCTCCTCCTTCCTTCTCCCTTCTCCTCCCTCCCCCTCCCCCCCCAATTAATCTTGCATATCAAACATAGCTATATTTCGGTATTTATAGAGTCCCTTGCAAAATGCCACAAGAGACAGGCCCATACATCAGATTAATTATGTTGCCTTATAGTTGCCAGAGGTGCTTAATTTCTTCTTTGGAATTGAATGTGACTTCTACAATTAAATGTTTCTCCTCAGCTACTGAGACATCTTGCTTTTTCTAGGTGGAAGCACTGCATTAAGAAGAAAATCAGAAGAGGATTTCCGTACTTTGTATGTGCCACCATAAATAAAGGTGTTATTGCAAATTTGACAACTATTACACTTAGGGTATATGGAAATGACACTTTTTACTGTTTTCTTAGTAACAGAGTGGATACAGAGTAAGTTCATTGCAGAGACTCAGTGGTACAGTCATCCCATTTCAGTCTGTCTGAATTTGATTTTCAGATGCCTGTGACTATGTTTGCATTGTTTTATTGTAAGCTTAGTGTGTACTTAAAATTTGAAATGTTGTAGAAGTTCATTGCTTAAGTTTGGCGAACTGCAAATGAAAGTGTTGAATACGGTTGCTCCAGTCCTGCAATGATTTATCTAAAAGATTATTTTCAATTCCTTAACTTCAGGGTGAGTCAAGTAGGAGTAGGTTTACTTGGGAGAAAAATGCACTGACAAAGTTTAAGCTTACTTTGTGGTTCCCTTCCTCCCTTGCATGATACTGCATTATTTTCTTGGACTATACGTAACATTCTGCGGTAAAAACTGCCTTCAATTTTCCCATGGATCTTTTAGTAACTGTACCTATGTAATAAGCCATTAAGGAATGTGTTTAATTTGAAGCTTACCAAGGCAGGCACATTTTAGATTGGCAAATTTCAAAATAAGTGTATTTTCTCTTTTGGATTGCCAATGGCTATTGTGCATAGGTGTATGATGCTTCCCATTACTAAGGACACCAAAGAAGTTGCAGTCTGCCAGTTTGCATTTCAGGAAGAGCTGCTGCTTTGGAGTGCTGCCAGAATACCTTCACATACAGTTGAGCCCTCATATTTTCAACAGACAGGAGTTCAGCAGCATTTTATACAAGACTGGCTGTAATCTTACCCTTCAGTGTTGTGAGGGCAATAACAGGGATGCCCACATTTCCATAAGGTTTCGTGGGAGCTTAGCTATCTGGCTTGTAATGGAGCTTCAGCGCTGAAGTAGTAGCTTGAGAATAGACTTGGTTCCATTGCTCACCTAAAAGATGTCCAAAATACTCCTTTGGACAGGGACAAAACTAAGGCAAGTGCAAATTATTGGAGAAGGGGGAGAGGAAGTGGTGGTGGAAAATATTTTTGTAGGAGATTGGGCTGTGTTCAGTTGCTTATCGGAAGGGCTGCTTCTGAAGAGATTAAGGAAATGTTCAGTATTTACTACTTGTCATCAAAGTCAGCAGGAAAATAGTTCGATTACTGGTTGATGCTTAACTTCAGATTTGAAGGACAGGTGAAAAGCAGCAGTTGCTACCTCTCAGCACTTCTGTTCTCTGCAAGCATGTCTTTTTTTCCATTCTTTGTTGGTTGGATAATATGAGTGAGGAAAGGGGAAGGTGAAGGAAACCTGTGTTTTACTGTGAGAATGTCCAGGACCTTTCATAGATAAGCTTTGGGTTAGATGGTGACCTCTGTTAGCAGAGTATAAATAATAACAAAAGTATCTGTGCAGAAAATGAGTGTGATGATTAAATCTTTCTTTTCCCAGCCCGTTCCTCCTTTCCCTCCTCCCCCGTCCCAAACCCACCCCCCGCCCCCAAGATCAAAGAGGCTAGACTGTTGATTAAAGTGCAACAGAAGTCATTAACATTGCAAAATGTGGAAAACCAAGCTTTTTCTTCTTATTACACAGGCATGTGTTGCAGGGAACTGTAAATACTTTTGTTCTGTTATTTGGCCTATTGCTTTTTCTATTATTTCTCTGTGTGTAGCTCATTGGAAAATACCACACCTAGAAATCTAGGTGCAACATTTATTCTCCTGCATGCATATTTTTTTATTTGTTTGTTTTTTGTTTTGGTTTGGGTTTGTTTGTTTGTTGTTTTTTTTTTATGATGCAGAATGCTGCTTCTGTGTTACTTTCTTGTTTTCTCAGTCAGTCTATGCACTAGCTTTGCCTCATTTGCCTGGACTTTTCATATTATCTCAATTTCTGTTTATTTTTCTGGTTTTGTTGGTTTTTTTGTTTTCATTTTTGGTGTTGTGTGGTTTTTTTGGTTTTTTTTTTGATGTGTTTTCTCCTAGCAACCACTGAGCTGCTCTAATGTCTCTAGGTGTTTGATTATTCTTTTTGTATGGATACTTAAGGTTGACTGCTTGTGTTGAAAAACTAGACAAAGTTTCTTACGTAGTAATATTCATTTCTGAGAGTGCCTACAAACTAACAAATTCTAGCTAAGATTTCTCCAACACAGCAAGGTCAGGAGTTTTTCATAGATTTTACTTCTGTCCAGGCTCTTTCTTAATTTGCATTATTTGGTTGAATAATGTAACCTTCCTGGTATTTTCCAAGCCACTTACACTTAACTAATCACTTACACTTATCTTCAGCATAAACCTCATTGATTTTATTTCTCACTGAAAACATCAGTAGTAGCAAATGCGATCCTATTGGCTCCTAGTCTATTAGAAATAAAATTATATTAAATGTCTTGTGGGGTGTGAAGAGGTTAAGTCAAGGAGAGTCGTCCAAGAAAGTCATCCTGGTGTAAAACATAAATCTGATTTATATTTAAACTACATGTCACCCACCAGCCAAAAATAGCAATGATCGTTAAAACCCAATTTGCTGCTAAACATTAATAGACATTTATTACATCATAACAGATCTGAAAGACAATTAAACTTAACTTTTTCCTGAATAACTTTCTTGTAAAAATGGATTATTCACCTGGCTTTTGTCATTAATGTAATTCATCAAAAATTTGTTTCATTTGGTAGTGTGCATGTGTGCATAGAGTTGTATGTATAGGTGATCTCTTGTCATTACTCTTGTGATCTCCTGTTACTGTAATTCTTTCAAGAGCAGTACCTTTTAAATGGAAAGGCAATTAACCTTGCTTATACTGCCTGTTAATTTCCTAATCAGCACAAAAAGTGAAGGAAATTACACTTTCTGAGTGCAAAACAAGTAATACCTGTTACTATCCATTTGAGAAAAGAACAGTGATCAAGAGCAGAATAAAAAGACACTGGAGGCACATTCTACAGACAGAAAATAGATTACAACTTTGCTACTGTTTTCAATGCAATTGCTCATTCAAGTGCTACTCTTCCCGTATTTTATTACTGCATATAGTTATACATGTGAGTAGTGACTGGAGCTGGAGTAAGTCACGAGCTGATGAAATCCAGCATTTTCAAAAGTACCGCTTCCTATGACAAATGCAGTTGTGACACTGGTATTTTGGTTCATGCATTGCTTTCTGTTGGATCTCAGCTGCTGTGGGCGACATGAAACCAAGACGTTGTAGAGACCAGGCTTTCCACTTCAGCTCAGAGGTGCTCAGTTTTCTGTAGTTGTTGTCTTTAACTGCTGTTAAATATTCATATCCAAACAGCTTTGAGACCATCTGGCCCATGGAGGAGTATGGCAAGAGGTAGGCATAAGACTTGGTAGTCCTGGGGCAATGGCTGGGCTTGATCTTAAAGGTCTTTTCCAATCTAGCTGATTCTATGATTTTCATCGTCTTCTCTGGCGTATGCTACTTCTCAGGAACAAACAACTCTTGAAAGCTTGTGTACCATCCTCGCGTTCCTGAGTGGTATATGGGGCGATGTAGCCCACCCACCTGGGCTTTGGGCTCTCTCCTGATGAGCTGCAGGCAAATGAGGAATGTCCCCCACCTGCACTCCCCTACAACCACCAGGAAAAAAAATCCACCCTCAAAACCCAATGTGCTGTGAAGGCAAATGGCACTAAACTTTTCCTCTGTATCTGCAGCTGCTGGACAGTTTTGGGTAATGGAACCTAAGGAGATTCTTTCTTGCCAGAAAGAGAAAGGGAGGGAAAATTAGAGGTGGTATGAAGGAGACAGATAATGGGAAGGGACAAATAGGGTGGATAAATGAATATTTAAGATTATTTTAAAGGCTGCAACCAGAAGCATTTAGGAGTATTCCTCCTCTGGTCCCAGTATCACACTTCACTTAAAGATGTACTAGTTTGAACTCTCCTGGGATTTTCTGTCACATCCTTTTTGCTAATTTTCTCCTTTGGGGCTGTCACTTCCTCATGTTAAAGTAAAACCCAGTGCAGAATCTGTGCTGTCACAGTTGCAGCCACAGTAAGACATTTGAATAAATGGGGCTGGTACATGTGGGAGAGGTGATGCCTCAAAATACAAGCTCAGCTAATGATAGCAAAGAGAAGTTAAAATTATGCTGACCCTGGTGATATGCTTGTCTGCACTTTCAATGAATGCACCACACGTTTTGTTTGTCACAGAGAATTGCCAAAGGCTCTGTGGAATGCAAATAAGCATTATGAGAGTATTGTCGAACCCAGGCTTTCAACATCATGAATCATTCACAGAAAAAATTACGAGATTTGATTAAAAGTCATGTGAATTTCAAATCAAATAAATATGTTGAGTTATGTTTATTTACCACCAGTTTACTAAGACTGAGCTGCATTTGGGTCTTCAGCATTTCTCTGTAAGGGAAAACTTACTTGAAAAGAAAGCTGAAATTTTCACTATTGCAAGGAACTGCCACATACTGAGAGTTTTTTGCAATGGAATGATAAGTATTGGCAATACTGTGTGAAGCGTTTGCCTATGTATTATTTTCTCTCTGTAAGGATACGCTGCAAACAAAAATGTTTGAGAAAGATGGCATATTGAATAGGTATAATTGCAGAATACTGTTGTTATAATTGCTGTATAAGAAGATGTTTCTTCAACCCATCCTCCCATGTAAAGTCCCAAGATGTGTGAAAGCTTCAGTTCTTGTTTGGTTACCATTTTCTGCTTAAATTGCTTTGATCATGGATTGAATGGAAAACCAACAAGCAGCCGATAGCTTCAGCCCCCACTTTGACCTTTGGAAAAGCACAAAAGCTTCCATTTCACCTACACAGGAAAAAAGAAAAAAAACAAACTATTATATTCAGCTGGTCTGTATTTGGGTATGCTCTTATCAAAGGCTTGATTAATCTGAAATGAATTAACTCAGTTAACACTTGAGAGTTATTTTGCAGCAAATCCCGTAGTGCATCTAAAGAGTTCTTTGTCGCTTTGAATTATAGCCTAAACTGGTGGTTGATGG
The DNA here is from genome assembly GCA_009867235.2 of Psittacus erithacus. NCBI lineage: Eukaryota > Metazoa > Chordata > Aves > Psittaciformes > Psittacidae > Psittacus > Psittacus erithacus. The sequence goes on from WYDI02145227.1 coordinate 101,163, forward strand.
AACTTGGTTTGAGCTGGCAGTGGTTCCTTGCTGCCTTGGCTGCTTCTCTCAGGGGAGCCTAAGTAGCATTGCAGTGATACCTAAGAATCTAGGGTGAATGAAAACTAATTACTGCTGTTGTTGCTCTCTTTTAAGGTTTCTAAAATTACTTTTCAGAGTGCTACATAAGATAGAAAGGAGGAGAAAAGGGTAGAATGGTCTTAGATTATCAAACAGTATGGGTGAAATGAATGTTAATATACAGGAATGCACAGTTAGGGGCAGAGGTGCAAGTGCTCCTTTTGAACCTTGTTTGGAAATAGGGACTTAGAAATACTTTGTACTTTCGTGCATATGGGGTGAGAGGGCTGAGGAGTTTCCTTCTGAGTTCACAGCCCCAGCAGAGGATGGGAGCAGGGTCTGCAATGCACAAATTGGACATTGATGAGAGGAGGTTGAACTACAAGTTGGTGAGTTCACTTACCTTAAGGAGGCTCACTGGGTCTCTCCCACTACGCCACATCTAGCAAACTTAAAACTTGAAATGAAGAGTCAAAAGCCATGCTTACCACTTGGTACGCTGAGAATTGAAAAGCCTGTTTTCCTGAACTCTGTTAGAACTCTGACTTTATAAGCATTTGCAGTATAGAATGAACCTTCTCCTGGGCTAAATGTAGGCACAGATAAAAAAATTACAGATGATTCAGTTTGTGTCTCAGAACCATGTTCCTGACTTCATAAATATGCTTATGGAAAAATCTGCCCATAAAAAACCATGTCCCTGTAGCGGTAACTTCAGTGAGGGGCTAGGAGTGAAAGTGCATGTGGTTCACTTGAAATGCCAGGAGTGCAGCCTGCTCCTGCCCTGCTCCCCCTGCGTTATACTGTCAGTAATGTCTGCATGACCTTTTACATAAGAGGTTGTGTTGCTGCACTGTGTGTGCCGCTGCAAAGTGACCGTGGAACCACATACTGAATACCTAACAGGGAAAGGATTTGAAATAGGGTGGAGGTGGAAGAGGCAAAGCTTTTCTTTAATAATGTTGGGAAAACCAAACCAAAAGCAACAAAAAAATTATTTTCCAGACAACTGATGACCAGATGTGTTGCACCAATTATTTTGTTTAGCCATTCATGATGGGAGTCGCAGTACAGGTCATTCTTTTGCTTAAAAGAAATTTTTTAACATTAAATTGCAGTTAATTTACATTTGCAGAGATTTCATGTTAACTTTTTCCTTTCTGGGGTTATTTATCTTCCCTCTCTTAGAGAAATTCTGAAAATGTTGTCTGGAATAAATCGTCTCAAGTAGCAGATGCTGAGAATGAGGAATTACATCCATGGTTCCAGCTTGAGCCATCAGCTTCAAGGAGTTTAATTACTTCCGAACTTTTCCCTTGTAAATAGTGGATTTAATCAGTGTTTGTTAGAAACATCATACTTATGTTCTACTTAGTAAGCAATTTCTGCCAAAGGAGGAGATAAGTTTTTTGTTAAATACAAAGTAATCCTTGCATCAATTATTTAAGTTAGTTTTACTGTGTGCATTTCCAGGGGTGGGTAGAAAACTGCTGCAACTAAAACTAGAGAAGAAAACCAGAGAATTTCTATCTGGCTTTTGCTAATGCGCCCCCTTGTAAAACATTCTTGCCTTTCCTGTGGCTATGCTCTAGCTTTCTAGAAAATGCTAGATACTTGAAGAAGGCGGGTAGCTCTTGCCATGTGAAAATGGTAATGTCCAGCTTTGTGCGGGTGCAAATGCTCATGTTTGCAGGAAGACAGTAGTTAAACAGATTTCTGACAGGTTTGGCTTATGCTGCTCTAAATTATACTTTCAGTTCAGCCTGTATGTTCACTCACCACATGAACTGGTTTTCTTTTTCACCCTCCCTGTAGGCTGTTGACAGATGAGCTCAGAAAATGCTCTTTGTGCTTCTTGACATCAACTGCTGAAGAGCAGGCTTGGGTAGATGTTGAGTTTGTCAGTGTATCTAAAATGCTGTTTTATGCACAATGCCGTAATGAATACTTCACTGCTAATCTCTTCACCACAAGGCATTAGTTTCCTTTGGCTTCCTCCTAGTCTGTCAGTACTACTTTGAGTTCGATTTTTGGGCACTGCTACCATGCAAATGGGGTTTGGGTGGTACTTGGCAGCAGATAAGATCATGAGGGTGTCAGGACAGCCCTCTGGGCAGAAAGGTCAGTAAAGCAGAACTTTCTTTTAAATCAGTGCAGGTTGCATTGTCTTTCTGGCTGGAGTCCAAACCCCTTAGGTCAAGTGTAGCCCTTAAATTTTTCACTCTGATGGTATATTTCCTTCTTGCATCAAAAAATGTGACACTGCACAGAACAGTTCACGAATACGTGCTCTAGTTTCTCTCTTTAGCTGTACTTTATCTGGAGGTAGCCCAAAGTTTAAGTGAATTTTGTTTTGTAGGCCTCTGTCTGCATTTTAGAGTGCTGCTGGAGAGGGGTCATGTAACCATTAAGAAAGAGGGTTGCTCCATTTTTTTCCTATCTAGCTGTTCCCCTGAAGGTAACACAGTTCATAAACACACTATGATTATTTGATTACATGAAATGCAAAACCACACAGAATTTTGTATTGTTACGAAGTGTTTGGTTAATATAGTAGTGCCTCATGTTGTTAAACAACTTTGGCACTTCTCAGTTTGTGGAATTGTTAAGATTCGTGCATGAGCTTAAGCCTAGGTAGTTGAAGCCTTTGTAGGAGCAGGATTAAGAGCAAGATTGTGCCAGCCAGGGTGTGCAGGCACAACCTGACAGGCTGTATCTCTGACTTTTTCTACTCTGTCAGGAAGGAAGGTAGGGCTGGGAATACTGGGCCAGATGTACAGCCAGAATAAATGGTGCATAATGCAGAGCTACTCTTACTGTCTCTGTTTTGCACAGAAGCGTTGTGACTGGATAATGCTCTTTCCAGTAGGATAAAATGTTTGTTAATTATGATTCTAGTGGTTACAAGACATTAGCTCCCAAAATTAGTATTTGGACTTTGCAGAGGGCAGGTAAGTTCTTTTGCTCATTCAGCCTCAGCCCATGAGATGATAGGGGAAAAAAAATATATTAAAAAACCAAAAAATAAAACCAAAAAAAGATTGAATCCTATCATGTAGGGATACACAGAAAAAATTTTAAAGGCCACTATGTAAATATTTTGTTGACAATTATCCCTTCTCTGGGTTAGATACTATAATTAATTTCTGACTTCTTAAGTTTACACCCAAAAGCCTTTCTACTGCACTGTAATGTTATCTCTTTGAAATAGATTTAGGTTATCGAGAACTTGATTCACTTTAAACAAAAGAGAATCAGAAAACAAACCTCTCCTCCTTCACTGCCTGGCTGAGCTCCTGCTTCAGGGCAGTATACCTGAGCTTGGATGGGTTTCCCCCTTCTCTGTACGTGTTTTTGTAGAACAAAAAGCTTCTCACTTTTGAAATTTTACAGGCAATGTTGTAGAAAAAGCATGCATAAATAATGACCAGTGGTGTACTTTGATGTGTTACTTGTAGCCTAAAAAAAATTAATTGCTGTTTAGAATGTACAATTTAAAATATTAATGAATCATGTTCCCCTTGGAAAACAGGCTTTAAATATTATCTGTGACCATTCTAACTGGTTCCAGCTCAAACAAAGTTTTACTTTCTAGGATGTCTATAAAGAAGCCACTCGACTGTATATTGACCTTGGGCTCGTTGGTTACTCCCGTTACAGAGTTGAGAAAAACCTCTGGAAACTGCTATATTTGAATGAACAAATTGTGGGGATAGACTGGGGAGGAGAGTGGGAGAATAAAATCTGGGTAGCGCCAGCAGATATATTTATTGAAAAAAAAAATGAAGCTTCCTTATAGACTTTGGTTCTGAACAGTGTGGGGTTTGATTTAGCTGATCTGCAAAGATAGGAGGTAAAACAAAGGCCTCTTTGTCATGCCAGAGTTCCGGAAATATACCCACATCACAATGGCACGCAGCACAGTTTTTTCATATAGCTTTTTAGCTCAAGCTGGGTTTTGGGTTAGAAGGAAAGTTGGCAAAAACAGCTTCTTTGCTCAGAGAAGAATAACTTCTGTTGATCAGAGATTTTTGGAGAGATTTTTAATTAGACCGGTGCTGTGAAGGCTGCAGAGTCTAGGGAGTTCAAAACAGATATGCAAAGTACTTTTCAATTCCTCATATTTCATCATCATTTCAAAGCCAGTAGGAAGCTAAGTCTCAAACTGATGCCATGGTTTAGCTCTGTGTAGTTATTTCTTTTCCTGCCAAGTTTGAGTCACTGTGGCCATCTAGCCCCTTCTTGAGAGATTAAAATGATGGGAAGCTGGTATACTTTCTCCAATTAAATGAGTGAGTGTTTCTATTCAAGCATGGATTCAGATTTCCTTGTGCTTTTCTATCAGTGTGTGGGATGGACAAGACCATTATTTTTAATTCCACAATGAGTAACTGAGGAAATTGACTAGGAGAGGCTGAGTGAATCACAGGCAGTCAGCATAGAAAGCAGCTATAGGGTAAGGGCTCTACTAGGCTCAAAAACTGATCCAGACTCTGTGATTAAAAGCCATACTGGACTGAAAAAAATGAGAGGCTTTTAGGCATATAATTGGCAGACATACTCCCAAACCACATTACTGATTCCACTGCCCAGTATCTTGGTGTCAGCCTCAACAGCAGAGGCATAAGAAAAACGCATGAAGGAAGAGAAAGGTCTTAGTGGAAATGTGCAGGAGTGCTCAGCCACTCTGTGGAAGCATTGGCTCAATTTCTGCTTAAGTCATTCAGGATATGTAATAGATGTTTGCATAGATAGTTTTTTGGCTTGTGTGTCCACCTGCATTACCTGCTGTGCTGGAAGTTAAAGAAAAAGTGGGATTGTTGTCTTGGTGTGGTTATGTGTACTTACATTGGAAAAAGGGTTCTGTTTGAGGGGAAGGAGGAGGCAGGCCAGGGAGTGCAGCTCTGCTGCAAGTCAAATTTTCTCTTAAAGTACTGTGCTTCCTGTATGTGCTCACAGTTATGGCCTAGACCAAGTGGAGAAATGACCTTTTTTGTTAGCAGTCTCTTCACCTACCAGTGTGATGACAAGTGTGCTTTTTCAGGAGCTTGCATTTATTCTTTACCCTACTACCCCCCTTTCTGTATACAAAGGGTTTGGTTGGAAAAGAAGTGGCTGGGCTGGAAACTTATTTGCGTATGAGATCAGCACAGAGCTTAGGCACCAGTTAAACCTATTTCAGCTCTGGAATTTATGTTGACTTGTGATTTATAGACACACAAACATTTTCAGAAGAGTTGCAGCTTCTTTTAGAGATCTCATGATTGCATACGATGAAGTACATATGGACTTGGTTTTACTAATCAGTTTTTGAGCCTCGGGACTCTCAACCTGTGTGCATCATTGTTCTGCTGTCTTAAGCCCTGTTTTGAGAGAGGGAGAACCTCAGTAATGCATAAACTGTCTCTCTGCACAGTGACAAGTTTTAATACCTCTTATAGGTAGGAATATGCCTACATCTGTAGGGATGGTGCTGGGGAGGAAGACGTGTTTGCCTTTACAGCTGTTGGCAGCAAAGAAATGCAGTAATACTTGATTGAAAACCAGTGTCATATTGTTTTACTAACCACATTTTTTTTTTTCCTTTCTTATTTGTAGGTCTCAGACTCTGGATACTGGCTGTGGGATTTTTTAATTTTGGGGGGGATTTTTTTTTTTTTTTTCTTCCTTTCTGGATGTGAATTGAAGGCCAACAGCTGAAGTGTTGGAAGCAAGTGCAGAAGGACATTCACCTTGTTTTATTTGAACCCTTGTTTGCTGGGATACTTTCAAGCCCTCCTTCACAGTCATGTGGTCATCACAGCTGCTGTTCTTCACAATGCTCTTAACGCCGTTAGCCCATGGTGAGTGAGAAATGATGTAAATTTGTCTCTGGGAAGGGAAGAGATTATAAAAAATTGTAATGATTTTTGCTTATCTCTTTTATCTAATGATGTAGCTTTTTTTAGGATGTTGAGTTCTCTTCCTACTTCTATGCCAGGTCTTTGAATTCCCAGGCTGCATTATGAGTTACGTCCTGAAACAATGGGCTGGTCACACACAAAGATTTCTGTTACCAAGTTTAGCTGCTATTTTAAGGCAGACTTTCTTCCTCATGCTCAGACCTATTCTGTTGACTGTGTGTCACTGAGATTGTCTCTCCTGGCCTTTTCATGGAAATGGATTTCCCTTTTGTGAATACTGTTCGGTAAGGGACTGCATATCTTCCTTTAGCCATGGCTCCAGAGTGGGATCTAACTATCACTTTGGACTCTGATTTCAAGCATTGCAGTGGATTTTTAAATGTCCTGCTGAAAGACAGAGGCTCCCATAATTTCAGTGAACCTGAGATAAGAAGAACCAGAACTAGTAGAGTTGCCTTAGGCTGGCACTCTGTGTAACTGCTCAGCAATGTGGAGTCATGAGATGCAGCACCATGCTGCACTGCTAGGCTGCAGCTAGGATGTATTTCAGGAGCTAAGCTTCTTAAATACATTATCCCAGAGACTCTACCATCATTGCTGCTGGGCTTGGCCTAGGCCAGCATCCAGTCTGTCTTGGAACCGATGGCATTGGCTCTGTCAGACATAGGGGAAGCTTCTAGCAGCTTCTCACAGAAGCCTCCCCTGTATCACCCTCTCTCCCTTCCCCCAGTACCAAAACCTTGCCACTCAAACCCAGTTCAGATCTCTAGCAGAAAAAAAAAAATTAATAAAAAAATAAAAAATTGGGGATCTTAGTAGACAGGAAAGTGTTAAATGAAATTTGACGTGTTTAATTCTTCGGAGTAAGATTTTGAGGCCTGAGGAAGTGAGACTTTTGTAACGGAAATTTAGGCCCCAGAAGTAAGTTGTCAGGTTTCATAAGTGCTGAAGGGTTTAGGAGATCCTATCCTATGTATAGTGATGGTTGCGCAATGTTCTAGAGCATAGCTTTGGAAAATCCTGCTGCCTGATTTTTCTGATGCTTAAATGGAAGGTGAGCTTCACAAAGGATCTTCTTTTAATTACAGGTCAGTGGGAGCATGTTTGTAAGTAACATGAATCCTTGTACATAGGCTGTGGGCCCCTGCTTTTAAAATATTCATCAAACTTTTTCTGCCTTACATGCACTGTGTATCTCCTAAGACATACTAAAGCAAAATTTTACAGCAAAGGAGGACGTTAAAAAATTAGATGCATGTAATTAGTTGAATGTATCTATAGAGTACAGCCTGCTTGCTTGTATCATTTAACACCTTTGGGTACAAAGGTTTTCTGTACTATCATTCTTCAAGCAAAACTCCTTGGTGACTTGAAAATTAGAATTAATATTTAAACTGAGCCAAACAATTGGGGTGGAATGAAAAAGCTATTACGAAAGGTGCTCTCCATTCTTTTTCAGGAAAGAATGATGGCAAATGTTTTGTAAATCTTTATAATTAAACAATATTAACAGTTAAAGCAATTAACAATTTAACTATGCCTCTGGCAGTTCTGTTTTAATTTCACAATGCTGCTGTAGCTGGAAAATACTGCCTGATAGTTGCAGTAAATGAAAATGTCACAAGTACCCTAGGAGTTGTATTATGCTACAGATGAGCAAACACCAAAGCTGCAGAAACTAGGTGCCTGGAAATATTTCTACCCTGTATATTCTTCTGCGAAGTAAATATACAAGGTAGCTGTTGTGATGGTTGTAGCAGTAAGTAGTGGTAAACCCGACCACCAGACATATAACCAACACATGTGTTATCTGATCCCTGTAAATTGCAAATGATAGTGCGATAGAAGATCACCTTTGGACAGTGGAGGGTAAGGGCATTTGGTCAGAGCCAAAGGACTTGGTTTGATTTTCTGTGTTTTGATGTCAGGATTGGCGAGGATGCAGCTATTATCTCAAAATTTTGGCCTGTTGCCTTTCCAGGGGGGGAAGTAGGTACTGAGCATGTATCTTCTTGTTTGAGAATATGTCTTGACACTAAATGAAGGAAGAAGACTGCAATTTAGCCGTGTGATGTTTGATGAGTATGGTTGCTACCAGCTACCACTGAACAGTTAAACCCATCCAATCTCCCATGGGGACTGAAGGGCATGTGCATAAAAATCAGAATTGAATCGAAGGTCAGAATAAAGAGTCTAATGGGGCTTCCAAGGTTTTGAAATCAGAGGCTGAATATCTGATGGCTTTTAGGTGCTCTTCCTTGCTGCCTCTCTTCCTGCAAGTCCCACAGAAGGTTGCATAAAGTGAGTGGTAAGCTGGTATCAATGCAGAGGTTCCTGCTATTCTGAAGACTGGTATATGTTTGTTTAAAAGTGTGCCACATCCTCACCTTGCATATAAAAATAGTCCAGTTAAGCCCTATTTTTTTTTCCTCTTCTAATAATCCTCCTTCACTGTAGGGATTGCCAGAGTTGATGCAATCTACTTTTACAGAGTGATATTACTCCATCTTATTCCCTTTTTGAGTTTCCTGACACAGTCTCTTCATCCGTAGTGGTATCTACATTATAGACAGATTTTTAGGCCAGTGATCTCATAAATTTGCTGTGGGTTTTTGTTTGTTTTTTTTTGCTTTGGTAGGTTTGCTTGTTGTTTTTTTTTGTTTGTGTGTTTTGTGGTTTTTTTGGTGGTTTTTTGTGAGGTCTTTTTTTTTTTTTAGCTATCTCATTTCTTGGAGTATATTTTGTGTCTTAGGTTGCTATGACAGGTATGGAGTCAAAGACTGATCTGCAAGATGAAAAGTAATCTTTCAGGATATTGCCCTGGTACAATGTCATCTTGTTGATAAGCTATAGAAATAATGACAGGGGAAAAAGTCACAAATCCTTGCAGTTTCTCGGTGATGATGTTAATCTACTGTATCCCAGATGCACAAGCACTGTACTCTCTGGTTTTGCTTGGACTGCTCTGAATCATAGCTCACAAAACCCCCTGAAACCATGTGAAAATACTTGAGGTAATAGCTGATTTGAGTAGTGGATGGTTTCTTTACTGTTGCCCTTCAATTAAATGGAAAATAGCTTACAGCTTGCATAGAAAATACAACTTGAACCAGTGGGGAAGCCGTCAGAAAGCTATCCCTTCTTCTAAGTTCTGGCAAAGCCTGTAAATCCATCTGCTGGAAAAAACTAAACCTATTATACAAAATTTAGAATTAATCATAGAATCATACCATCAGCTTGGTTGGAAAAGACCTTTAAGATCATCAAGTCCAACCTTTGTCCCAAGACTGTTGAATCCACCTCTAAACCAGGTCACTAAGGGAGTCATCTACATGTTTTTTTGAACACTTCCAGTGACTGTGACTCTGCTACTTTCCTGGGAAGCCTGATCCAATTCCTAATCACCCTTTCAGTGAATAAATTTTTCCTAATATCCAGTCTAAACCTCCTCTGGTGCAGCTTGAGGCCCTTGCCTCTTGTTCTATCACTTGTTACTTGGGAAAAGAGATCAGCTGCTTCCTCCGTCTTCCTTTCAGGTAGTTGTAGAAAATTATAACATCCCTTTTCCAGATTAAACAACCCCAGTTCCCTCAGCTGCTCCTCATCAGACATGTGCTCCAGACCCTTCACCAGCTTCATCATCCTACTCTGGACCAGCAACAAAGTGTCTCTCTTGTAGTGAGGAGCCCAGAACTGAACACAGGATTCGAGGTGCAGCCTCACCAGTGTGGTACATGGGGGTGATCACCGCCCTGGCTCTGCTGGCCACACTATTGCTGATGCAGGCCAGGATGCCATTGGCCTTCTTGGCTGCCTGGGCACAAGGTGGCCCATGTTCAGCTCTGTCAATCCGCACCCCCAGGTCCTTTGCTGAGCAGCTTTCCAGACATTCTTCCCCAAGCCTGTAACGTCGCCTGGCGTTGTTGTGCCCAAGTGCAGGACTTTGCTTTGTTAAACCTCATACTACTGACCGCAGCCTATGGATCCAGCCTGTCCAGATCCCTCTGCACAGCCTTCCTATCCTCCATCAGTTCAACACTCTCACCCAGCTTGGTGTTGTCTGTGAATTTATTGAGGGTGCTTTTGATCCCTTCATCCAGATCATCAAGGAAGATATTAAACAACACTGGCCCTAACACAGAGCCCTGAAGGACACCACTAGTGATTAGTTGCCAACTAGATGTGACACCATTTACCACTACTCTTTGGGCTTGGCCATCCAGCCAGTTCTTAACCCTATCCAGACCATGAGCAGACAGTTTATTTGGGAGAATGCTGGGGCAGACAGTGTCAAAAGCTTCATTAAAGTCCAGATAAATGGTGTCTACAATCTTTCCCTCATCAACCAGGTGGGTCACCTTGTCATAGAAGGAGATCAGGTTAGTCAAGATACAAAGCAACAATACCAGGGAATTAAAAAACCAAAATGCACAGCCAAAACATCAACAGAAACAAAACCAAAGGTTTTGTCATTCTTTGCAAGGACTCTGCTACGGACAGGGTTTTTACATTGCTACCTCTTTTTCACTCCTGTTTGGAAGCTTTTCCCAAATCATCTGAAGGAAAGTGTTCCTTGATTTGGGTTCCCCCATGTACACCTGAGAAAACCGATCCTTTTTGCCTGTAATGGGTGGATTTCCCAAAGGCATTTTCTGGAATGAGCAGCTGTTCTCATCTTCCTCAGCCTTCCTCCCCTTGACCCCAAACAAAACAGATTTCTCTTTACCCACAAATGAATGCTGTCAAAGTTCACCCGAAATGAGACTGACATGACAGGCAGTAGCTCAGTTTGTGAGGCTGGAGAGACATACACCTGCTCTGTCTGTCACATTGCTGTCATGCTCATATGTGGCTGAGAGTTGAGATTTAGAACTCCCAGACTGCTGGACAAAAATAATAATAGAAATAAAAGGCTTCAAAAATACATGCTGTTAAGAGGGTCTTGGGGAGGATACCATAGTGGTCACTCTGGGGTGAGGTTTTGTTTGTCTCCAAGTAACCAATTTTAAGTTTTGGAAGAGAGCTGAAACCCTGTTGTATGCAAAGATCTTCATCATTCTATCAGATTGTTTTATCATTATTTGTTTTAAACTTATTTTTTAAGTATTCTATTGTGTGCGTAATTTCATGACAGGCAGCAAAGAATTATTTAGCTGCTGTTACTCTAATGCTTTAACAGTCTAATGCAAAAATGGACAACCACTTACTACTCAGAGCAATAATCTAAATTGCCCAGTTTCTGTTGGAGATCATTACAAATGCACTAAAATCAACAGACAGGATGATCTGTCTGTTTTATCTGATCCTAAGCTCTCACCCTGCAGTTTTGTTGTGAGAGTGAGTTCTCACCATCCTGGTTCCCACTTGGGCAAAGTGTCATGTCAGTTACAGAGGTTGGTTCCTCCTTGGTATTGTTTCTGCTTGGCATTATTTTCTATCTGTTTTAACCCTGTATCTGATAATTGATTGCAGACTGCACCCTCCTGATGCTCTATGAGGTTAGTTTGTCATTGCTGTGATAATTTAGGTTTCTTAATCTTTTCGTGGATATACAATATGATGTTTTGGGCTACAACCACATGCCCAAAGCCAAGAAAGACTGAAGCCAGAACAAGGTAGGAAATAGAACTAAAACCTGTCTAAACAGGATAAACAGTAGGTATCTGACATTAGAGTAGGTTTGTTATTACAGCTAGTACAGGCTAGATGAAAGACATCTGATCCTAGAGAAGTTGCAGGTGCATTGAAGGTTTCTTAAATAACTTTGGAGACAGAGCTAAGTTTAAGCTACAGTAGGTTGAGTCCAAGCAAAGCCTGACAAGTCTGGAGCTTGGTATTATTATGAAGCTTGAGGCCTCCTACTGATGCTTGACAGCACCAAACTATCAGGGCTACAACTGCTGCTGGCCTAAATCAGAACTTCCAAAATCCAAGATGACTCCAATAATTTATGTAGCATAGCTATGAAGTGACCTTCCTGCGTTTAGGGACAGATGCCATCTTGTCTCTCTGTATGAGAATTAGTTCAAGATGAGGCTGAACTATTTTATTGTTTGCAGAAATTTTAAGTCTTTTTAAGTCATTTCAGCTGCAAGGAAGACAGCCTCGTCTGCTGTCCTGTTCTCACCCTCTGCTCTTCTGCACCATCTTCCTGATATTTCTGGGGGACAACTGTGATGAGGGAGGGCTGTGTCTTTGTTAAAAGATAGTGCTCAAAGGTCAAGCTGATCTCTCTAGACATTAGCAGCTCCAGGTGCTGAGCCAGTTTCTGTGGGAACAGTGGAAATATTTATTATTGAACAGTGCTGGTAGTTGCCTGGTGACGATGATTCTGTTAAAGCAAGCAGCATTATCTTCACAGGGGGGAATATATGATGTGAGCAAGCTGGTCCTCAGTGACAGTGCTGCTTAATATGAGCTGAACATTTGCCTCACTACTATTTTAATACCTTGGAAATACTGTCACTGCTTAAAATACCTACTTTGTTTCTTTTATACTTGTACAAGTGTTATGTTAGCTAGTGAATGGTGGATGGTTGTCTTTTACTACAATACTCTTTATAAAGTCACAATGAAATACAAGAGACATGTTTTATTAGTTGTGAAATAGGCAAGCTGACTTCCAGGCTTCTGCCTAACTTCATTGTTTTATAAGATTAATCATCCTTGAAATATTTATAATATTTGCTATTCTTGGCAATTTGTATTACCTGCAGCTGTGCCACCTTTTCTGTAGTGGAACTACTGATCGAGGAAGGCTTTTCCGTGATAAAAGGGGGTGGCTGTACTGTGTATATACTACAGTGCTTTCATTACTAGCAATGTACTAAAATCAGGAGTATTAAGTTTCCCATCTGATGACTGACCAATCTGTAAGCTGATAGAGGGTGAAATTCAACCTTGCAGAGACTCTATACACCATTAAATTCTCACTTAAGCCATTAAGCAGTGCAGAGGTCTGTGTGCGGACCCACTTCTTGAATGTCTAAATTTCACACCAATTAAGGAAGGAGATTTTCTGGTAATGTTGCTTTTCTGTTGTTGGTTTGGGTTTGTTTATTTTTTTTTTCTTTCAGTGTTTGGCTAGTGTGTCTGCTCATAGGACCTTCCTGCATTATGGAGGGAAACAAGATCATGTACTGTTTTCAGTTGCCATTTGTGCCAAAGCACACTTTCCTTGGAACATGGAACCCTTTGCTCTGAGCACAGCTGTAGTTGAAATGAAGCTGGAGCGATAAGTTTTGAACCATAGAAGGCAGCTAGAAGGTGACTAGGGCCCAAATAAGTGCTTGGAAGTTATCCTTTCCTGTAGGCTTCTTAACGTGCGTGGCATACAGTTGCAGGTATGTGGATTTTTTTTTTTTTTTGAGCTACAGCAGTAGAAAATATGCTTGCTCTCACAGCACGAGGAATGGGGAGTTGTGTTACCCTGCAGGCTTATCGCCTTCGTTGCTTGTTTCATTTGTAACCAGTTTCCTGAAAAGACAGTTTATGTTCTCTGACCAATTCTGTATGCTCTGATTCTTTTATATTTCTTATTATTTTTTCTTTCTTTGGTGGCATTAATTAATTCATGAGACCTGACAGCATGTGAATTACAGCGTAGTAATTCACGCCCAGTACATTCAGGCACAAAAATGAAGGCCAAATTGGCTTCTCTGCAGCTAAGTGTGAATTATTGCCCATAATTTAATTCCCATTATATTTTACTGTAGTTCTAAAAATGTTTTTGTTAGTGAACTTCTTTAAGAAAAGTTACTTTTTTGAAAATCAGAATTGAAAATTACAGCACAGATCTTGTCACGAAAAGGGGTAAATAGCCATGGGAGATAAGGAGTTTTGCTGAATACGAAAATCTTACATTTGTGCAGTTATTAACCCTAGGTAATGAGTGAGTATCGTGGTGCAGACCTGCTGTCTGATTAAACTGACCTAGCTCTAACTATTCATTTCATGTCAGCTACCAAGCACTTGCTAAGTAGAATGACTGCGTTTATTTGTTCCTGACCTGGTCTTGATTTAATCTGGAAACCTTAGCTCCCAAGCAGTCCTTTGAGACATCTAATATTTTTCCAGGTCAGGTTATGAAGATGTGCATGTCAAGCACTCTTTTTGCAGCCAGTGTGTTTATTTTCAGTTCTAGCGACTGCTGAGTGAATAGAGAAGACAGGTTGTCTGTGGCAGTGTGGAAGAGTGCCGGGGGAACCAAGCTAGTACACCTGCTCTGGTGGCATGTTGAGAAAAAATAAGCCAACTTGGAAAGTGGCTTAGGTGATACTGGAGAGGGAAAATCAAAAGGGTCATGAGTGCCTTAAATGTTTTTCAATATTTCTTTCTCTTTGTCTTTATACAAATCTCTAATACTCTTTTCGTGAAGAGAAAAGCCAAAGTTCATACACTGAAGGTTGCTTAAGGGTTAGCAGGATAGAGCCTTCTTCTCAGTGATTTGTTTTTAAAGACAGGTATGAAGAGCAGCCATGTGCTTGGCACGTTGTTCATTGACATGACGGGATTGCTGGGGCAGTGCTTGGCTGTTTCTTCCTCTTGGGATTGAGGAGGATATTGAGTTTATTCATCCAAACCAATCCAGGTGTGTCTCTCCTGCAGTGTCTCTCCTGGCTAGCAAGCACAGTCAGCTGGTCCTATCCCCCGACTAGTCCTTGTAATAATTAAATGCAGAACAAATAAGTTGCAGCTATTAAAAGTGGGCTTTTCTAAGGTACTTACTATCTGAATAAGTTTTACTCATGTGCTTACCGGCTTCTAGTTGATCAGGATGTTGATGGGGCCAGGGCTATTTCACTTTTGGCGGATAGCTGGGGTTTAGGAATATTATAGTGGCCCAAGGAAAAAAAACAATAATTTTCCATATAAGCAGTAAGTGTCTGTGAAACAATTGCTATCGTTTGGCCTTAGATGTAGATGTTTTTTAAAAAACCCAAGGAAACAAATGGAAAACAAACAAAAACAACCCTGCCTGACTTTTCCAAATAAATGCATCAAAATAATCTTTTAATACATCCTTTTGGAGTTAAGACCATGCAATGAGGACTGGAACAAAGCCAACTAATACAGGTACAGGTGTCCCTTAGCCAGTACCCAGAGCTACCACAGAGCACCAGGAATATTTTCACACCTGCATCTATCTCTGCATGTGAGAAGATAGCTTGTCCCTTGTCTTCTCGGACACGCAGGATACTCCGAAGGGACTGGTGTGTGGAGCAAGCTGAGATTGAATGAGGGTGGTGCAGTAGAGAAGTGGAAGTGGGCAGCTTCCCTTTCCTCATTCCAATGAAAAGGGGAGATGATTGCCTCACCTGTTCCCTGTTTGTTTTCACATATTGTGTTATTACCTGAAAGGGAAAATGAAGCTCTATTTGGCTAATTACTAATCTCATCTTACACTTTGTAATGCTGAGCACCTGGATAAAGCTTTTATGGTGTGAAGTTGACAGACAGCTACCAGGGGTTGGAGAGAGCCTTTTGTTCTGGGCTGTGTAATGGGGTTGATAAATGAGGCTGTGTGCATCTTTTTGCCAATCCTTGGAGCAGTGCAGAATCTGAAGACAGCTTCACAGGCAAAGTAGCTGTGTACTGTTAGAGCAGAGCCACTGTTTACAGCAATGCAGATGGGGAGCCATGGCCAGGTTTCAAAAGCCCAAAAGCTGTATGTGCTCATTCTTCCCATGCAGCTACTGTATTTCTTTTCTGGATGTGAAAATGCCCGCAAATGGGATGTCACTCCTGTTTCTTTTGTTAATAAGTTCAGCTAAGATTAAACCATTGGAGCTGTGGTGGGGGGTTGGGGATGACAACACAGACCCCCAGACTACTTCTGAGGGTTCTCTTGTTCTCTCATCCATTTAATTTGGGCATGTTAAGCTAAAATGACAGAAAAGTGAGAGTGAGGGAGTGATTTAAGGCCACTTTCAATCTCATATCACCTCAATTGCTGCTTACCTGCTTCCACAAGATTCGGGCAAATCTGCTCTTCCTCTGTTAGGAGGAGCACCCTTTACCCTGCAAGAACAGAAAACAGAAGCTCTATACTGCAAATGAAGCTGCTGATACCCTAGAAGAAATCTCTAACATCCATTTTATGAACTCCACAGTCATGTTAAATGAATCCTAGAGCCATCTGATATTTATTACCCTGTGGCGCATTCGCTGTTGTTCAATTGGTTCCTTTAGTGATCATGATTTCTTGAATTGGTTATGTTGTTTGGTAATGTGGATTTATTTGAATTTGGAAGAGATTTCCTGCTGCTCAATAAGCAACTCATCTGGGAAAGACGCTCAGGGAAGGAAAGAAATTAAAAGCATGTCAAAGAGTTTAGAAGCTTTTTCCCACTTTGAGTTTTCCTGATTCTAGGAGATTGTTTGATGTTGGGCAGCTCTACCCTGAATATCCCTCCCAGTGCCTAGCAGGACCATCTCTGTTCTCTCATGAATCTGCTCCAAGCTGTGGAATGCTCAATGGGTTTTTAGCCAACACCACACAGATGCTGTAATCTGCTTGTTACAGAGTGTAGGTCTGTTCTAGTGGTTTTTTAGTTACTCTGCAGTATTGAATGCATGCTTCAAACTCAAGGAATCATAATTACAGCAACATCTACTTTTATATATTTACTTGTGCTTTGCTGTGTTGGGCTGTTTTCTGCAGTGCCTGTTAGGTTTGAGTGTCTTGTTACACATCTTGAGGTGTGAGTTTCATGTGGGATTCATGGATGCTAAAGATCCTCCCCAGACAGTCTGTACATTACAGTAGGCAGAGGAAGAGGCTAGTAAGATGCAATTTGTGTATCATCACTCCCTCCTATGCTGTAATCTGTAGAAACTGAGATACCGGATGGATTTTAGAAGCTCAGTCAAATTGTTGGTTGTTCTTAAATCTCCAGAACATGGAGCCATAAATAAATGGCATTTTAATACTGAGTTTTTAAGGTCTGATCCAAATCCCATGGCAAGTCAGTGGTTCCATATAAATGCAATTTGAATCTGGTCTGCTCAGCCCAGAGGGGTCATTTTGGGGAAAGCTGGACTGTAATGCAGAAGTGATTGTACCCTGGGCTTGTCTTTGTATAATCTTCTCTCAAATTTTAGTGCTTGCAGTGAATTGACCAGATTGTGGGCTGGTTGCCTGCCCCAAGACCTGCTTGGTCCTTAGTCTCTTATTCTCTTGAGACACTGCTCTCCTTCAAGCTTTTCTAGGAACAATTAGCAGTCATCAACACTGCTGATTTAAATGAGGGTTATTTTTTTCTTTTTCCTGTTTGCAGCTCTTGTTGCTGAAGATCTGTCTGCAGTTTTTAATTTGCACTGTTTTGTTCCTGTTACTGAAATGCTGGAGGCTGCACTAAGGGTTGATTTAGTATCAGAAGAGCAGATGACAAAAACAAAGCTTGCTTTTGTATGTCAGTCTTGTGTCATACTTCTCATTCTAGAGGGGTGAAGGGGGAAATGTGCATGTCAGTTTATAAGCAAGGTAGTTAAACAAGCTGTGCTAGTTGTGTTGATTTGGAGTGGGGCTAGGACTTTAGCTCCTTTGCAGTTCAAGCTGTGGATCAATTAACCTGCATGGCATTGTCTCTGCAGGCAGGGAACACCATAGTGATGCTTCACAAAGCCAGGGGCTAGTAGTAACCAGCTGCTGCTTGCCATGTATGTCTCAAAATACATTATCTCCCTTCCCCTAACATGTCTGCTCCTTGGCTGGAAGCGAGCATTCAGTACTGGTGCTGACAGGTGTTACTGTAGGCAGGAATCCCCTTTATTCCTGCAGTGGAGGCATGGCTCCACTTTTCAAGACAGATTCATAGCTAAGTTCTATTTATCACTTAAAATAGTATTTTGCCAGCATCACTGCTCCCTTCTATCCGTCTGTAATTTGTAGCATGTTTTAAGGAAGAATGCCTATTTGTAATAGTTGTAGGAAAATGCAGGTCACTGAATTTATTTCTGTGTATATTTATATGTATGTATGCATATGTGTGTGCGCTTTAAATGTATTTTTCACACTGTATATTTAAACCTATAGGGAGCTGGTCTAGCTAAACTTGGAATGAAGCAAGGAGCTTTTAACATGTGTTTATTTCATTGATGTGGCTTGAAATTTGGCCTGGCATCACGGTTCGTAATCTTATTGCACAAAAATTAAAAATCTTACTGTTAGATATTACTCTGGGGAAATTCTGAGGATTAAGAAATCTAATGATGTTTAGTTGTTTTCCTTAATTTAATTGGGGGAAAAAAAAACAACCCTCTTGGTCAGTTGCCAAATATGTAATGAATCTGTATCATCATCAGACACCTTAGTGTCTCAAAGCCCTGCTGACGAAAGTGCTTGGAAGTCATGTGTTACAGTATCAGACAGCCATTAAAAGGTAAAAGTACTTGCTTACCTTAATGCTTGGTCCGACAAAACAGGTCTGTAGGCATATTTTGGGAGCTGTTGGGCTCTTGTTTGAGAAGGTATTTGTCTGAGTCCTTAGCATTTCTAAATCTTTGGACACAGAGCAGCCGCCATGAGGCACAGGGAAGCGTGTCCTGACACCTACAATCCTTATTTCATGCTGGGTACCTGAATTCACAGGAGACTTAAAGGGGGTGTAAGACAGTAAAATGGAAGAGATGAGGCTCAAAACGGAGGAACCTGTACGTTCTGTCTAGCATCCTTGGGGAACTGAATTAGAAATGTGGATGGGATGGGAATCCTGTTTAGTAGAAACCCAAATGGTTTAGACTATTTGCTATATGTTGTGACTTGTAGCATTGGTTCCAAAAGCTTCCTAGCATGCTCCAGAAGGAGGAACTGCTCTATTTTGATGCCTGTCTTGATGTGGATTTATGTTTTGTCCTGTGTACTCTTTGCCCTGGTAATTCTGGCTGTCTGCTGTTTAACTATAATATCTGAGATCTTCCTGCCTTTCTCTGACTAGGGTGTTGAATTGTGGTCTTTCTCCTCTAACCAGCCAGCAGTTCTTGCAAAGGATAGTAACTTAATTATTTAGGGTCTGCACTGATTAAACTCACATTTTGAAGCTATGCAGCTGTGGAACATCTGGTGACAACTCTGTTTCTCATGGCCTTACCCATTGCACAAATAGAGCCTCTTTCTTTTTGGGTAGTAAGTATTTGACAGATGTAAATTCTCCAGCTCCTGGGGGAGTGCCGACATGGGGAACTTCATTACCTCTCGTTGGCCAGTTGGCAAAATGCAATCAAGAATAACTCCTGAGGAGAGCTGGCGTATCCAGTGTCACCCTAAAAGCTATTACAGTGAGAAGCTTAAAGAAGGGCAATCTTAGGGCACAAAAAGTGGATACAAGGAGACGGGATCAATCTGTCTAGCACTCATGAAAAATGCAATGCACTAAAAAGGGTAAACTTTGAAGTCAGTGAGAACTGTGAGATACAAACCTCTGTGAGAGTTAGACTCACAACCAGTTTAGGTGCCAAGACCATTTTAGTGCACTTCACCTCAGTGTGTGATTTTTCTTTTTAAATGGTTTACACTAGGATGTGGCAATCTGAACATCTTATGGAGATGGTAAATGCAGAGCTGCTAAATGTTCCTTAGTTTTTATAAATGTATTAATTGGTGTTTATGCAATAATAATGCTTAAACTGCTACAGCATTATGTGTGAAGCTAAATATATATATATGAGATATATAGTAGAAAGATATATTAGCTGGAAAGTAATAGAAATGGTAATTAAAGTTGTGGGTAAAAAGCCAGTTAGAGCTCTCAGAAGAGTTACAGTAAAGATATTTTTCTGGGGAAGCCTGGGGAACCTTTGTTTATAAAGCTGAATACATAGCTTTGACAACATTGGAAAAAAAAAAAAGTATTTTGAGTCAGCTTTCCTGTGATGCCTCAGGTGAGTTGCAAATCCCGTGGCTTCATGTGTGTGTTCTTTTCTCCTGGTTGGGCTCTTTGTCTGAAATGCTTTTTCTGGGGTGACCCACCTTTCCTTAGCAGCAAAGAAAGGAGGTGCTAGACTTGATCACTTAAGCTGTGCAAAATTAAGGCCGTGTATGCAGAGGCTACAAGTTTCTCAGTTTTTGAGCAGAGAGGTTAATCAAGTTTTGCCTTTATTAGATTATAGAGTTCTAAGTGAAGTTTAGGAGAAAATCATGCAAAGAAAATGAACGAACTGTGAAAGCTGTGTATTTCATGCCAGTAAGATGATGCTATTATATAGTAGAGGGAGTGAAGGACTCTTCTCATTATAAAGATCCTTAAATAACTTGCATTATAATTGACTTTCTTTTTTCCTCCCTCACCTCCATTCTCTTCCCACTTCCCAAACAAGGAACAGGGAACCCAACACTTGCCCCCCCCCCTTAAGATACCAAATCCAGAAGATCATCCTGTCTGTGGAGAATTGTCACTGTTCCTCAGAGGCGGTCTCCAGGGTAACTTTGTTTGCAAGGTCCTTAATGGGATGCATTCTCAGATCTTGTTCTGGGAAACAAAGCTTTTGCCTTATGCTCTGAAATGCACTGTGTTATAATGGTTTGAATAAATCTGAGCACTTGAACCCTGCAGAATGCACAAGGCTGTCCTGCCAAAGTGGGGCAGGATTGAATAGGTGTCAACAGGATGTCTTGCTAGCAAATGTAACTGCTTATGTATTAAAATAGATGTTCAGTGAAGCAAGGTACTGGCCTGAATACAGACATACCTGGTTTAAATGTATGCTCTTTGTTTCAAGAGCTGTGCTGTTCAGAACAGTGCCTCACTTCATGTAGGTCCTTGCTGAGTATTAATTAATGGCCAGTTAGCTAATTGACTCCTTTTCAAATAGAGAGCTGTAATAAATAATTTATTTCTTCACTAGGAGCTTATGTGACATTGAGATTGTTGGCATGACACATGCAGTCTATCCCTTCATTAGGAAGAAAGGAACATAAGAAAGCGCCTTAACTCTTCTCTTGCAGCTTCAGTGACATCAGGAAATTTTCCTGATGTGTCCACTGCAAAAAGACCTTAAAAGTCAGAAAACTTTTCTGTCCCTGTGTGGAAATAGCAAATAATCAGAAGAAATATCTGTGGAGTCCTTGAGGGAGTTGCTAGTTGAACTTTACCATTCTGAAAAGATAGCTTGTTTGTTTCACAGGCAAAGGAAATAATAGAGACTGATTTCTATTTTGGATTCTTTCCTTCACTGGAGAAGCTAGTAGGGTCAAGGTAGTAGGGTCTGTCTTCACTGCCAGGCTGTTCACTTCCATGAAACTCTGGATTATTTATGCTCTCTGTCCTTTTTTCCAGACAGACAAATGGACAACAGTCTAAAAGTGGTTAGGGGGTACTGTCCAGCAGATATGCTCTGCAAGCTCATATTAGCTTTGATACCCTTGGAGAGCAAGCCAAAACAAGCAAAAAATGTCATCCTGTCTGGTATGTAATTGGTTCGTCACTGCCTGCTGCTTCCTTATGTGGACAGCATCCACTGGCCAAACTTCTCTTTTCTGCATTAGCAAAGAGAACTGTAGGGATCATAGTCACCTCCGGCCTTGAATGTGAAAAGCCAGCATTAAGGGATATGTGGGCTGTTGATGTACCCATGCAGGTTCAGTCTAGCACTGCATGGACCTCATACAGGCATGTGTTCCACATGACCATTAAAGCATGAGTTGTTTTATGGTATTAGCTGCTGATTGCATGCAGTCTGTCACTAGGACTCATGGCTGAGCAGAGCAACGATGCTGTAGAAGTCTTTTTGTAGAGATGGGGGTCCAAGAAGCAAATGCTATGGCGCCATTAAAATCAGGTAATGATGCTGTTGAAATGAAACCCTATAGGGTGCTATTATAGATAGGGCTTCATTTTCACAAAGTTTCTGGACTTGACACTGGTTTCCTTAATTTGACACTTCTTTGTTCAAACAGAGTATCAAAATGGCACTTAAATTGCACTGTGAGTGAAGAGCTTAATAGTAACCGTGCAGTGTAATGTGTTTAAATTAAAGCACAGTGTTGTTTCAGTCTGGGGTTTCAGATTTAACTTTCAAATGCTTTTCATCTCCATATTGCAAATGTGACAGATGCCTTTTATTGGTAGAAGGTTATAAATACTATTTTCATTTATCTGACCTAAAGGACCCAGAGTTTATTTGCATTTGGGCAAATAAAGTTTACAGCACAGTGAATTAACAGTAAACTGATACTTTACTTCTTGTGTTTTTCAAAAAGTAATTCCTCCCTGGCTTTGATTTTTCTTTTTATTCTTTTTTTTCTTTTAATTTAAATACCATAAGGTATTTATACACTTTTATTGTGTGGGGTTTTTTGTTTTTGTTTTTTCCTGTTGTTGTTTGATTTGGCTATAATGTTGAGACTGCTTTTGTATTCCTTTTGGATTACAACTTGAATACCTTAAATTTCACAGGTGTACGCTGTATCAACATTGATTTGCAATGCAGACACTTGGTATGCTGTGTACCTTATGGATATAGCTTGGTACTATTAGTATTTGTATCCTGTGCTATTTTTATTTTATTCCACCTTTAATTCTGCTGCTAGTACAAGCTTAAATCTTCAAAGGCAATAATAAGAATTTAGGAAATGTTAAAAGCCAAGTGTCCTTATTATGATGAATCTGACTAAATGGTCCCCGTTACTGAAGTGCTATAACTTTAGCACAATTTGTACTCTGAAGTTTTAAGAGCCAAAGACTGCTTGCTGGGTAATTGTAGAGTATCTAGCACAATATCTTTGCAGGCTAGGTACTAAGTACATTTCATTTTTCATTTAATTTAATTTTCCCCATGCCAACATCTATTCCTCTCTGCAATTTGCTGTTATTTCCATCTGCTTTGTGGTGGTAGTGTGATCAACTGTTTTGTCTTCCCTGCAAACATTTCTCCGCTATATTTTTATCGGTGCTGTGGTTTCCACTTGGCCGCTTCACATAGGGAATATGAGTGAATGTGTCTGAAATGTGGGTAGCTCTCCTTTTTTGGTAACAATGTACTATTCTTGCATGGTATGTACTGAAACCTCAGAGTTGGCACTTGTAGATGCAAGTAGTATTTTAGTAAGTGAAAAGCAGAAGTTAGAGTGAAGAATTTAAGGAGGGGTATAGTCATCTGTGTGTTGTAACACTACTATCACAGGGTAATTTTTTGCAACTGTGGTTACAGCTACAATCTCTCTTAAAGGTCACTTAGCTGTGAGCAGGAAGCAAGGAATTATCACAGTAATGCTGTAAATCTGCCTTTTGGGATACTGCATGGCAGCAACTTGAATGAGCGTGACACCATGTGCTGGATGGGGATTGATTTCTGAACACATGATGAAGATCCTTCTTGGTCATTGTGTGCTTTCTCCAGGGAGGGAAAAAGTCAAAGAACAGCTGTAAAACTCTCATGACCTGTCAAACTCTCCCCCTTTTCACCTGGGCTCAGAGGGTTTATTCATTCATTGATTAATCAGTTTATTTTCAAAATGGACTGCCTACTTTCTCTAACTGGTCTTGGATGATGATAAATTGAGGAGGCAGTCCGTCTCAGAATAACACTTTTTGGCATCATTCCTTGCCTGAGGTGATACTTTTCTGCCTGGTGGATAAAGTATTGTTACAAAACTTTTTTTTGTTACAGCTAAAGAGGAGCAACAGCTATTCTTTGAGATGGAAGAGGCACATGGTATTGGGGATAGTCTTTCTCCAGCAATTGAAAAAAAAATGGCTAAACCCTACCTTGTTATTCATTGCATCCTAGTGCTAACTGAAGTCTAATTTATTCCCTGTTCCCTTCCCACCTCTGTGGAGAATGATAATCATATAATCAGAGAATGGTTTGGGTTGGAAGGAACCTTAAAGATCACCTAGTTCCAAACCCCAGGCATGGGCAGGGACACCTACCACTAAACCAGGTTGCTCAAAGCCCTGACCAACCTTGAATGATCTTTGAATATATTCAAGGAAGTCATCCAGGAAAAATATTTAAGTAAATTCTGCCCTCAATGGTTCTTATCAAGTATTTGCCTAATTTTGGATCAGCCAGGAGGGTCATAATTGGAAACAGTCTACACACATGGGGTTCCTACTAAGATGCAAATAGTTTTTTAAACTCCTGATGTTAAAGACACTCTATGAGAATGCTAAAAACTTTCACAGTGGAAATAATTCACTTGACTCATGATTTAAAAAAAAAAAAAAAAAATAATGCTATTTCAAGGGTTGACATTTTTCCTACTGCAGCATGATTTTTCCTATCAGACCCAGCTGTTGGCTAAGTTTTGGTGGGGACTTACTCAATATGTTCTTGTTAAGAAAACTCTGTATCATTGTAAGGACTCCTGGAAACCTCTTACATTTCATTTGTCCTCAGTGGATGGAGAAAAACAAACCCATGTGAAAAATGTGATATTTATATTTGATGGCCAGACCAGAAATTTGAGCAATGTAAGAAATAAAAGTTATTTCTTTTACGTTATTTCGTTTAAGTCATTTGGGGGAAGGGGTATCAATTTTCTAACTGAGGGGAAACTTCTAACCAGGAGGAAAACTCTTGACTGAAACCAGCTTGAAAGAAACTATAATGCATTATGAGTCCAAATTAAATGTTTTGGTTTTTCCTTTTTTAGTATTTTTTTTCTTTTATTTAATAATGTTTTAGTCTAACATTTCCTAGATTCTTTCAAAAAAAACTTCAGGAAGGTACTTGACTTTAGAAGTCCTTTTTGGTGACTAGACTGTTTAAATGAAAAAAGTTTACTATGTGTTAATTAGAAAAAACTCATCCTGTATCACTGAAGTTGGCATCATTGACTTATGATATTATTTAGCCTGCCTTGTGATACTTAGGTTTTTTTCTTAAAAGATCTACTGTGTAGAAATAAGTTCTTACCTTAAGCTTTTAACTTCTGTTTAAGAATAAAAAAATACAAAACAATCTGTTTTGCCCTCAGTGTAGTGCAGGGAGCCTTTTGAGGACATGACTTAAAGTTGCTGCCTCTCTCAGACAAGTAAGAGTTTGTCTTAGGTGACTGCAAATAGGATGTGTGTGTCTGCAGTTCTCATAGTAGAATTTTTTTGCTTTCTGTTTGCATCTTGTGAGATTCATCCTACTCTTTAACTTAATAAAAATGAGGGTTGTGTGCTAGGGGTTGTGGTTAGTGGAGAGAGATTTACTTTTCTGGTGGCACTGCCTGCATCTTTTTTTAACCTGAGTTACGTGAATAATGGTTTAGGCTGTAAAGGATGTGTAAGGCTGGCAGTGGTTACCATTAAGTAATAGGAAATTCTGCCTTACAGAGCTGGTAAGGCTTATGCTGTTGCATC
The DNA here is from genome assembly GCA_009867235.2 of Psittacus erithacus. Taxonomy (NCBI): domain Eukaryota; kingdom Metazoa; phylum Chordata; class Aves; order Psittaciformes; family Psittacidae; genus Psittacus; species Psittacus erithacus. The sequence goes on from WYDI02145227.1 coordinate 126,418, forward strand.
CACAAATCCTAAGCCTTCAGTTACTTTCCATGCTCTTTGCCTTTTCTTCCACTGCTGCCTTCACACTCTTCTTCAGTGTGCTCCTTCCGCTCATGCTAACTGCATGTCAGTCTTGCTGCTCCTCGAAGTGCTGTTGGTACATGTGGCAGTAACATGAGCTGGGTCAGGGGACTGAAACAACTAGGAAAAGTGATGAGTTTTGAGAGAGATTACAGGGTTTTAAAATAAATTAAAATGAAATTAAATTGCCTGTCTTAGAAGGGTAGACAAGCGCTTTCAAATTTAGGTCTGTGCTGATGTGAGTAACACTTGAGGAATATATTCAATGGTTTTGACACCATGGGGTAGTTTAGTAAATGAACGTCGTCCCCTACTAGTATTTGATGTCATTTGTTGATGTCAGTGTATAGGAGGTTTTGAGGAGCCAGAGCAAAGATATGCAGAATGTATAAATAACAAGTAGTAGATGAAAGGCAACTTTTCCTTTATGCTACATGCTAGAACACAATAAACATTATAATTGAGCGGTAGCTAGAACCAAATACATCTGAGGAGAAAAGGTAAATTTTGTCTTTTTTTGCCTATTATGTGGATTACTTTTGGATGGTAAGGCTGATGTGTGCAGGAAGACAGCTTTTACAAGCACAAGAACTGCTCATGTGTCATGTCAGACTCAGGGCAAAGACAGGCAAGTGCTCAGGTGCCTTTTCTTGGTGGGTTTTGTGTTTCATGAGGTGATTTGCCCTTTACTTCTTAACATTCTTATAGTCCTATTGTAAGATAAAGGTGGCTGGAATGACTTAGCCAGAAGAATGGATGGGCAGCAGAAGACCACAAAAGCTTTCATGACCTGCAGTGTCCAAGCAATGATCTCCAGTGTCCAAGGATGCCGAAGTCACACAAACACACCCTTCCATGATACACTTGATACCTTTGTCTGACTCTAACTGGTGTGTCAACTGACAGCCACTGGCATGTAAGCAACACAATTAAGCTGTAGACTTTAAAGACAGAGAAATTCAAACCTGTATAATATACTTTTTTTTAATGTACTATTTCTAAAAATTCTATAGTACACCCAGCTGCAAAGTACAGTTGTTTGAGTGTGTATCTGAATTCAGAACTGTGTTGCTGTTACTAACTTCCTCAGTCTTGAAATGTCACTATCCTCTAATGCAGACTCCCAAACAGTGGGACAGTGTGGTGCAATCAGAAGGGTCATGGAAAAATGCAAGCTTTCTGTGCTAACCAGCTTGTAGGAAAAAAGATATGAAAACATCTTTACGTGTATATCAGCACTAAGGAGAAATGCCAGAAAGGTAAAGGAATATGGCACGTGTGTATTTGTCAACATCGATGTCTCTAGAAGTCTATTATTAATTAGAAAAGTGTTCCACTACAAATTATGAAAATTAGCAGGAGACTGATTTCAGTAACTCTTGTTTGTTCTCATTAACACTTTAGCATAATGTGCAGTTCAGTCAAAGACAGGAACCTTTTTCTGTGCCTTTTGAGAGTGCCTCAAAAAGGGCCTTGATTTATCCTCTGCTTTTTAGCCTAATTAAACCTGATGATTAAAACATGCAAGTCCCTTAAGATGACTGTGCTAAAGTGATTTTTTTTCTTTTTTTGGTAAGCTGAGTAATATTTAATGTTCAAGGTAAAACTGTCAGAAAATGGAATACAGCATCTCATTATGTTTTGTATTTGAACTTAAGTAATTAATATCAACACCACTACTGATTGTGGATATTATTATGGAAGATTATACACAGTTACTGAAATCACATATGAATAACTCTTCAGAAACACACAGCCTCTTAAGTCTTGCATCTCTAATATCGAATAACAGGGTGGCAGCCTTTGTCTCACCTGTTTCACCCAGGAATGAAAGACCTGGCACTCTGCCTGCCGTGCATTTTGGAGAGGCAGTCACTGTGTGAGTACAAGTGCCCAGCTGAGCTTTATCTTTGTTCGGTCAGGTGGTGATAGGGGTAAAGGAGCTACAACATCAGATACTCAGTATGACATCTGTGGTTTTGGTGGCTGGATCTTGTGCCATTTCAGGCTAATTGTCAGGTTAAAGCTGCTTTTATGTGCTGATTTGAGCCTTGATGTGTCCTTGATGACACTTTCTTCCACCCCTTGTTTTAGAAATCTCAGAATTGCTTTTTCTGTTTAAAAATGTGGCTTTGCTTTTGACTATGCATTTATGTTTTTTGCTACTTCCAAGTACAGAGAAGTTTATCCTGCAGAAGCTGGGCTCAGACCCTTGTCTGCACAAGGGTGCTTCTTTGCAGTCAGGCTATTCAGAAGAGCAGAGGCTCTGCAGGAGAAGCTGAAATTTTGGGATAAAGGCAACTGATTAAGTGCTGATCTACCTTCTTCTTGATAGCATTGTTTCCAACACTTCTTGGAGCTGCATAGGGGACTCTCTACTTATGTTGGCTCTGTGAAGATATATGCGTAGGGTGTCAGGAAACAGGCAGGCAGTCAATCATGCACACTTTCCTCCTTGTTGGTACCATGGCATGCTGCAGAAGTCTGCAGAAATGAGCCTTTGGTGATGGGTTCCTAACCTGTGGCTGTTGTACAATGTGAAAATGCACTTTAAAGTGCTGCACTGGCACTCCTGCTTTTTATGCACTGCTGTCATATTATTTGAGTTGAAGGGCTATGTTTGGCTGTCACGCAATGCATGATTTGGTCTGATTTGATTTTGGCTAGTGATTTAGACAAGCAATATCACATTGCTTACTGATACAAAAGACCAGGCAGAGCTCAGCACTGTGAGGTGCTATAAAACGTCTTTTGCCAGAAGCAGAGTAATCTCGTTGCTGGATGGCTTATATGGGAGCTCTGGGCAGCTCGAGTCTCACAACATCAAACTCTGAGGATTACAGCCATTATTCCAAATTTTCAAAGCATTGCTCTGGGTCACATTATCTATATGTGATGAGGAAGTGGGTATAATTCATGCTTGGGGAAGCAGAGACAAGTGTTAACTCTGCTACTGTTTTATAAAAGCTGTTGCAAACCATCTCTGGCAAGAAACACATGCACAAAGAGAAGTAATGTCAAAATGTGTGTGGTGGACTGTTAGGGAACCTGATGTCCCCAGCATCTCCGATGATGTGGCAGGGTCTGTATTTAACCTGATAAACAAGAACAGTGCTTTACTGTTGTCAAATTACATTGAGAATTCACTGGGGGAATGAAACTTTAACCTTTCTTGCTCCATTACATGGGGGTGTTTGAAGGATAATTGAAGGACCTGTTGAAAACAATTCCCTTGTGTAAGTGGAATATAAATGCTGTAAGTGCATGGCTGGTATAATCTTGAGGCTGCTTTAGCTTGTCTTCTTGGCTGACTGGGAGCTGTGTTCAGCCAGACCCTCCACAGTGTATCTCTTAGATCCTTAAATCTCCGAAATTGCTTACTTGTTCTGTCTTGGGCAGGATCACCCCTTTTTAAGGGCAACAGACCTATTTTGTGTCCTTCAGGGTCTTATGTTGTCTTTGCCATGGTAGTATCCAAACACTTGGCAATACCGTGGGGACTAACTAGTATGAGATACAGATGTGTTCTGCTCTTTGCCCATTGTGACTAGAAGCCTTGCCCCAGTTTGGTTACGCTAGTATTTTCTGAAGCTTTGAGGTGGATGGTGTGGCTAAGATGTACATACAAAAGTAATCTTCCAAGACAGTGTGGCTGCCTCCAGTTGACTTGCAGAATATGGTCCTTGGCCTGCCCTAAGCCCGTTGCTTTACCTGGGTGTTGGGAGAAAATTGTTGCTGGAGCTTGAAACCCATGACAGGAAGAGTTTGTATGTGAGTGATTATATGCTAGTGTTTGTGGTAATGTCCTGGCCTTGTTTAATTCTCTAGTATGACTGTAATCTTAGCATTGGGATTGATTTTTTTTGTTTGTTTGTTTTCTCTTCCCCATCTTGCATACATTTTATTTTCATATTGCCCTGCATGCATACTTTAGAGGAGCATGCCTTGGCTTGCATAGACTGTATATTTGCCCAGATAGACAATCCTGTGTTGGTTTGGAGGAGGTCCCATCACTGCACACACGGTACTTTGGAGATACTTGTTTTTCACACCAAAAAAACCTGTGTCACCAGTGGTATGTGGAGCTGGCTAGGCTTTGCTGTGCTCTGCCTGAGTTGTGCCCTGCTGCTGCAGATTGACAGCTGCCCTCAGGTCTTGGTGTGACAGTTGACATTACACCGAGTGGCACCAAACCAGAATCCCTGAAAGATACAACGAAAGATGATCTGGAGAGCAACTGGTTGTCTGGGTTCTCTCACAGAGCTACAAGTACCATGGAGGTAGGTCCCTATGCTGTGCCTCCAGGCCCTCTTGGCATCCCTCTACGGGACTCCCTTTGATAGGGCCCTGTTACCCTTTGGGCATGGCAGCAAAATTTTCCCAGTGGCACAGTTCCCACCATCTTCTACATCAGCACACATGGCTTGAGATGCACAGATGAATTTGCTCTTGGAAAGTTTCTGGTCATTGTTTCAGTAGCTGGTACTGTTCTGAGATGTGGACTGGAAGGAGGATGGGATGAAAATGCTAATGTGAGAATATTTTTTATAATTTTGTGGAGATGTAACCTGCATGTTTTCACAGTTCCCTGAAAAATAGAAGGCTTTAGCCTTCTATGTGTAATAGGTTGCAGTGAAATGTAGACATGGGTATCAAATGAAACAGAATCTCTAATTTTGCTTATTTGAATTATTGTCTGTGAAACAAATTATGTTTTCATTCTGTTTTATATCTAAAAAAAAAATCATAATCCCTCATACATTTATCTAAAGTATAATAGCATTTTTTTTGTGCTGCTCACTCTTCCTTCAGGGAGAAAACAGGTATTAATTCTGCTTAGGTTTTTTGTGGTTACAGTTTAGCACTTCTTTGTACAGCAAGTGTTGGATTAGCTCAAAGCATTGAGCTTCATTGTTTGGCACTTTGGGACATGGAGACACTCTTTGAATAGGTGTAAATAGCAGTTTTATATGCATGGTAAATATCGGAAAGCTTGGATTAGTGGGAAGCAGCTTCTGAAACGTGTTTCATTTGAGCTTTGTGGTAGACAGCCCATGTTGTGTTGGTGGTGTGTCATGTGCATCCACATTGGCTTCTCCTTTTCTTGAATGTCAGGAGTGAAGGGACATAATAGAAGGGAAAATAAAATGCGCATCTTTGATACTCTCTGGCTTTGCTTCCTTCCCATTCTGTGTGGCTCTTTTAACTTTAGTACCTGGTTCAGATTCCTGGGTGGGGGGACTCACCAGTAGCTTACATCTGACCTCATCCCTTAGGGCTATGCATCATGATGATTTGATGCCCTCTAAAAGCCAGGGAGGTATTTGTTGGAAGGACTTGGGCAGTGCAGAAAGACCTGGAAGACATGCAAGTTCAATTTTGAAAGTGCTAGAAAATGCCTCTTATTCTCCTAATAGTCTTGCTGTGTACTTCTGAATATAATTAGTGCAACATTCATAGCTGAAGAAGCAAGTATCTGATTAGAGATTGCTTTTTTTCCTGTTCTGAAGAAGGCTAATGATTTAATTTTCCTTTCAATGTTCCTATACATGGAAGTTAAATAATTTAGTTGTTTTGCTTCCTTATTGGAGGAAATCTCTGCTTTAGAAAAATTAGATCTGCTTTTACATTTCATTCTCATAGTAAAAGGAATGTGAAAGAAATGTCACTGAGTCAATGAAAAATAGCTCTATTACAATGGTTACTAAAGGCGAATTTTAAAATTTATTTTTTAATGAAGTCATGAAAGGCATTGGCAGTATTAACAGTATGCTTAGGTCTCTTCTGCTCTTTTTTTTTTTTTAATTAAAAATAAATCTTCTGGTTCCATCTATGTTGATGCATTTAGTAAATAATTTGGTAAAGAAAGAACTGAAGTAACGAGGCTTGGAGTTAACTGGAAGGGGAATGCAATGGACTTCATTTGTATTGTTTCCAAAAGATTTTTTTGTCTTCTAAGTGTTAGAAGCTCATGATCCTTTCAACAAATCTTCACACGCAAGGTCACTGTAAAACCTTTGTGCCATTAGTTGAATGTGCTGTGGATGCTCTGAAACTGTCTTTACATTTTGAGTGAGACACATGAGGATGCTCTCCATATTCACAACAGTTGTTTCTTCTCATGAATCTCTTCACTAGCTTTTTTTCCTTTTTTTTTTTTTTTTTTTCTTCCTGCATTTTGGTAGAGATTCTTCTTCCATTATATTCCTCCTTTATATATCACTGAATCATTCTTCCTTCTTCCTTATCAACTGCCCTCCTTTTTCCAGCCACCTTTTGTGAGGAGAAAAAAAAAACAACCAACCAACCAAAAAACCCCATCCAACCAAGCTTCTTCCCCCAACTTGTTTTTCTCTCTACCTTTTTGCTCTGCCATCACTCTTTTCCTTCATCTCCAGGATGACCCTTTGCCCTCTCATGCTTGAACTGTTGCCATTTGTCTCAAGATGTGTCAGAACTTAAGTTCTCTGGGGCATAGAGTGTGTCATCTCTGTCATCTTTATTCACTTGGGAAGGTGCCATGGACATTTATGGCAATGCAATTGTTGTGATGGTAATGGGGGAAGAGAGCAGCAAAGTGGCTAAATTCTGCCTTTGCTGAAACTTATTTTTTTATGTAGTTTTGATGAAACAGCCTGAGTTGTGGGGAAATACTGAAGGTCATTAAAAAAATCATAAAACAGTGGTCCTTGTATCCCTGCTTAACAAGATCTGATCCTATTGGCGTTATATCACCAGCAGAATGCTGGAGTGCCATATTAATGTCAAAAGCATTAAGATAAATGACAGCTACATTAATTGGGTAGGCATTTGGCCTCAACTTGAGCCTAACATTTTTTATAGGTGTGCTTGGGGCAACAGGAGGGTAGTGTGTTGTAAAGTTACTGGGCTCTGATATTAACTGCTAGGTATATGAATATGACCACAAGCATTGCTCTATCTGTAAGGCTTGCATTGCTGGAGAGGGAGTTTGGGGATGCTGTGCACATAGTCCGAAAGGAAATAGACTCCCTCCATCTATCAAGCTTTTTTCAGCTGCAATCCCTTAGCACAAGGGGAGCTGTACACAGACAATATGAGCTGCCTACTGATCAGGCACGTCACTCCTACTCAGGTGGGGATTTTTAGGGAGGTTTAAGGGAGTTACAGATGAATCTAGAAAAGTAATTAAGCACTTCAGCTGACATTGAGACCTGTGGGAAGTTAGGAAGTAAATAAGATATCGTAAATTTAGTACTCTTGTGGATAACTATGTTCAATGCTCAACAGACCAAGTACTTTTTGTAAATACCAGCTCTAAACTATGCATGGGTTTGGGTTTTCCTATAATGTCAGTATTGTACCAGAGGTCATGATGCAGATGTTTTCTTTGAGCTCAGTAGTCTCAGCAGGTGACAGAGATGGTGGGCTCTGCCTCCAGACTCAAGGAGGAAGAAAATGCATGCTCTGCTCCAGCTGCCCAACTCTTAGAGGCTTCACTATTTGTTTGCTCAGTAATTTATTGAACAAAAATGGTCTTTTTGATGGCAAAGTGTTCCCCTACCTTGACTAAGTTATTGTGTTTTAATGTCACTTTCCTGGTGACAACAATATTGCTATATTTATATTTTTAAAATCCCTGCTGGCAAATTAGAGTTGAGAAAGGTGGCTATTCTTCCTCTGCTGTGCTGGAAAAAGCATGACTTACAAAATTTTTTCTATACTGATAATTAGTTACATTTGTGTGGCTTGAACAAATGCTATCAAATTGCACAGCAGCAACCATGGTTTAATTTGCCTGAAGAATTTCTGCTACTTATGATGATATGCAAAAAAAGATGTATCCTTGGCTGATTTCACATTCCAGGCTCATTTTTCTGGGGACTGGCAGTGAGGCATTATTGTTTTCTGCTTTCATTTTTTGAAAGAACCCTGAAAACCTGCAGTCTTTGTGTGTGTATGCTGTGCACATTTAATAAAATCAGAGCTCTGTAATGCCTTTCCTAAAAAAACAAAAGGCAACAAAACAAACAGGAAAACCCAAACAAACAAACCTCCCCCTCAAAAAAAAACCAAAAAACAACCCACAAAACAGTCCCAAGCTGTTGTGGTTTAAGCTTATTCGTAAATTAGACAAAGCATGTAGCCTGCTTGTTTTCCCCCCACAACCTGTCCTTCCC